>JXWZ01014311.1:0-31625 GCA_000956215.1 Anopheles farauti No. 4 | reverse complement strand
AGGGGGGGGGGAAGTTTCTCTCCACCCAACTACCACGCCCGACCGGGCATGGAAGGGCGAGCTAGTAGTGGTGGTGGTGGTGGTGGTGATAAATAAATAAATTTGTAAAAACTACTACCACCAGCGCCGACGGATGCGACGGAAGTAGCGAGCAAATGGAACCGGAACACCCGGTGTTTTCTTTGGCCCCGGGCACGCCTCGTGGCACTCCAGCCGGGCACGGTGGCAGCCGGGTCTTAGCAGGGAGATCAGAGAAAATGGCAGCTGAAAGCCACGAGGTTGAGCATTTAATGGCAATAAATTAAATTAAGGTGACAGCTTTCAGACGGTTCGAATGAATGTTTGTTTGGTGCGATCCCACCCGTACGGTGTGGGTGGAGACCGGACGCCCCTTCTTGCAAGTTAGGCTCACGTGTGATCTTTCAACACCTCCACCCACAACTATTCCCACAACTTCCGCCCTGTATCCCGCAAGGACAAAAAACTTCCTACGCTCGAAATGAAAATGGATGCTCGTTTCGGTGCTACTGTTCCGAGTCCGAGTCCGAAGTCGGAGGCTTTTGCTGTGCGGACTAAATTATGATTTGAAGATGCCGGCACCACTCACCACGGTCACGGCTTAGGGTATTCACTCGGGCGGATCAAGCTGATTGATTCACGGCGCTCGCTGGATGAAGCGCCCTCGGCAAAATCTGCACCCGAAAATCGAACTCTCGAACTCCCTCGGTGGAGATCAGGTGTGTGCGTCAGCGAACACTCGGGCTTGAACTCGGACTTTAATGAGCACCTGTCAATCGATTGGCGCTTGGGAAGCGGTACGGGAACCGAAGTTCTCGAGCCGCTTTCATCCATCAAGCCACTCGGACTGGGTGAGCTGGTCGGTAGGATGCGGGACAGCACGAGCCGGACATAAAAATAACATCCGGAAGATCTCGTTCCCGGTGACGGCGGAAAATCCATACTCCCATAACCTTCCACACACGCACACCAACACCTCCGCGCGTACCTATAACGTCATAACCTCGGCACTCGTTCCGCAAACGTGTCACGTAGTAATTTTATTTATTATGAAACACTGTATACATTTAAAAAGGTACATTTCGGGCGGACCCGCGCGCCCGGTCCGGCGGTAGGGAGACCCACCGCGTGGAAGGATAAACTTTCCTTTTCGGGGAAAGGTGAATCCATTTACAGATTTTTTTGGCGTTCTCGGGGTTAGTTTTTTTTTTCTTTCTTCCCCTCTCTTGTGCGCGCGTGCTATACCGACACCGTTCCGCTGCTTTCACTTTCGCCAAACATCGTTGCTCTCTTCGGCGTACAGTTCGACGTTAGGTTGGCTTGGACACTTAGAATGAAAACGGGAAAAATACCGCCGGTACAAAGTACAAACATCGAGTGTTTTGGTTTTTACGTTTGAACATCGAGCAGCAAACGTCGGGAGCAGCAGCAAAACAACGTGGGAAAAAAATATAGGATAATCATGATTTATTTAACCCACTCGCCGGCGCTCCACAGCCGTGTCGCTTGTTCCAGGGAGCTGCGGAGTCACGAGAGCATGATTGACCGAATGCACTTAACCTGAAACCGATACCGGAGTCCGTCGGGTTGCCGTTTCGGGTTCTGCTCTTAGGAAAAATTTAAATTATCATCTAAGCGGTAGGGGACAGGGGCATGGGAAGCAGAGGGGGGGGGGACAAAATAAAGGAATACCCTACCCCGCCATCGCGCTCCAACAGTGAGGTTAGGTCCCCAGCCCTTCCCGAAAGCAATCGAAAGGATGCCGATGGAGGCGTTCTTGCCCATTGCCATTCTGCCACCTTTTCCCCATTCGATATGCATTTCGGTATAATTTACGGTCGCTTGGAGAGTTGCTCGCAAAACGCACGTGAATAAATATATACGTTTCGTGTACACGCCGGAAGCGCGCACGGTGGTCTTCACGCCGCAAAAACACCAAACGTCACCGGGTGTACAAAAAGAAACGGGCCGTTTTTTGCACCAATATTCGAGCGTTTTACGGACCCCACCTGGTCGGATTTTGACGGTAAGCTTGTTATTGTTTTCATCTCTCGCAACGCGACCATCTTCCCAACCGTGCCACGGTGGTGTGTATTGCTCCCGTTCCCGTTGGCGCCTGTGCGGGCGACAGGGAGCAGTGCGGCTGGCGGGGCAAACTCTGAAAAGCTGAAAATTAAGAGCCAAAAACCGGGCGGCGAAAGGATTTCGGAATGTCGCCATCCAGCCGTCGGGGTTTCGGGGAGCGTTTGTTTTGTTTTGTTATCTCATTCCACTTTTTGTCTTTTATTTGATTTTACATACTTTGGGTTGTGTTGTGTTTTGTTTGTAACTCTTGGATGTGGCAAAGCGCACTCGACTCGAACATGTTGTTTTTTTTTTGTTTTTTTTTTTCGTTTCATGGGTTTTTCCTTGTTTCTCACTCCTCCTCGATGGAGCGCATGAGAACCGCGAGGTGACGAACGAGAGCTACGATTGCTTTTCATATGATTCTACGTTGGTTGCTTCCTTCCCCTTTGCCCTTTGCTGTTCCTTTTTTCGCCTTCTGCGATTAAGTGTATAACAACTTGCTTCTGCTGTTTCGGCCTCGTATAAATACTGGATGCTAGTTTAATGTGTGTTTTTGTTTTTGTTCATTTTCTAATTTTCCTTCGTTTCCTCACTCTATCTCTCTTTCTCTCTCTCTCTCCTTTACCACTCTCGCTCGTCAACGCATTGTGTGTGTGTAGTTTAGATTTTGCGGTAAGTAGATGGCTTTTGCAGTCGCGTTGAGCTAGCTCCCATTATGCGTACGTAGTAATGCGTGTTTTATTTGTTTCGGTTTCTGTAATACGTTTGTATGATTTTTTGAGTTTTTTTAAACATTCCTTGTTCCTGTGCGTGTATGCCTTGGTCAATGTTTTGCTTCCTGTTTTGCTCACACGCGCAATCTGCTCTGACGTTTTAGTTAGAAGCTGAGTATTTATTATTATTTTCCTGTCGATAGCTCTTTTTTTTTTATTTCGCACAATTCAAAATGAAATCTCTTGATTAACAACCGAATAACACCCGTTTAGCCAAATTAGCCATACAGCACTCGAAATAAAAAATCATTTACCAACAGAATGGTAGAAGTTTGCTGTTTTAGTAACATATTTGCATTCATCGAAGCAAAAAAAAAACAAATCGAACAAACCACATCGCACTGTGTCTCATGATCCGGTCGCACACTGTTTCGAGTAGTTCTAGCGTGGTTAGCATTTAAAGGCATGTTGATGACGTTGACGGCGGACGAGCGGGAAGCAGAACGCGGGAAGGAAAATTGACAGCTCTATTGTCCCGGGTTTTGTGCCGCACATTGCATGCCGAAATAATTGTGCTCAAAGCCAACTTTCCCTCTTGCCCGGTTGGTTTTGTTCCTTTGCTGTTGCTGCTGCTGCTGATGATGTTTCGTATCTGCTTATTTATTTACCTTCGCCCTACCGCCCGGCACCCGACCCACGAGCGAACGATTCCTGGCGTTTTTGGGATTAATGCGAATTAGCTATATAGGTATATTGTGGTTCGCCAGTGTTTCAGCACAGTTTGGGCGCGAGTGTATGTGTCTGCTGTTGGTTTTATGCGGTTTATGCTCCGATTCCGAAAGATACACTCGAGCGTACATCGATATGTGTGTTTGTGATGTCTGGAGTATGTATATATATATATGTTTATATTTATATCACACGAACATACGGTCAGAGTACAAACAAGTATGCAACGTAAACGTACAAAACATTCATTTTTGCTCTTTTTTCCTCCCACACACACTCTCTCTCTCTCTCTCTCTCTCTCTCTCTCTTCCCCTCATCTCCTGTTAGCCTAGTCTTATGCACTAAATGTCATCTCGATTCGCGCGATAGTAGCGAACAATTATACCGCTTGTGTTGTCCAGTTCTAAGCGTAAGTGTAGCCAGCAAGTGTTGCAAACACTCAATCCGGTGTATTAAATATGATTTGCTTTCGCGCTCTTCGGTTAAACAAACGCCTCGGTTCGTGCATGTGTTTTGTTTGTTTATTGTACTCTCCAGTTCGGTACTCCCACCCGCACACTCACACACGCACACAGACACACGTTGGTCATTCACCCACATCCGCAAGCACTGATATGCCGATTCTATATTTACAACCGCAAACCGGGTACACCGAGACGGGTCACGCAGGCGGCCCGATACGCTGTCCTATGCGACCGCTGTCCGACCGGGCGGCGCTTTGTATATTACATCACTCAATTACGGGATCCATTCATAAGACGTTCTCTGGCGTGCGTCGCAACTGCTTTTGGGAGGGGGGGGATGGCAAGCAAGCACTTTAAGTAAAGCCTGTCGCGTATGTCGATCGATTGCGCCTCCCACTAGCGGCTTCGATTTGATTTGATTTGTTTTGTTTTTACTTTTGTTTTAACGATTAAATGATGCGATAGTTTTGACTAACCTGGCTGTGTGTTTCGGGACTGCGGCCGGTCGCTCAACACGTATGCCTAAGATATGTGCCCGTTTGGATATCTCTTCGCCGCATGATATAGCCGTTCGCTGATTAACCTGACAGATGCTACTGCTCCTGTCCTGTCCTAGTGTCTGCTGCTCCTGTCAAAGCGACCTGATATTTTTGTAGCAAAAATGAGTCGTTACTATCCCTCTGCTGTGCTGTCAACACCTGGGTAGCTGGGAAGGAATGTATTGATTGATTCCAATCCTTTCCCCCTCCCACTCCATTCGCTCCCCCACCCTCCTCTAAACGGATGAAACGTCAAAGTGAAACAGATGAACAATGGGACCGAATACTCGGCGGTGAAACAATTGAAACGGTTGAAATTCATTAACTCTGTTTGCCGAACGCGCCTCACCCTTCCCAGTGCCCGCGTCCTTAAAGTAAACGCGTCAGCCAGACAGGGTTCGCATGATTAATGGCGACATCCGGCTTCCGGTGCGGAATACCGAAGCCATGCCGTTTCTCAATTAAGCCGGCGAAGGTGCGCCTGCAAGGCGTGCACCGGAGCAGAAAGAAGAAGAAAAAAAAACGCGATTGTTGCGAAAGCAAAAATGGATAGGAAAAACGCTTCGGTGAGTCAATTATCACCCGTGCTTGGCAGGGTTGGCTGGGCCGCCGGCGTAATATTGCATTTTTATCCCTTTTTTTTCACGCCGAAACCGAGTTCATCATCACCGACGCGTCACTATTTGGTGGCACAATTTATCAAAAAAAAAAAAAAAAAAAATGAAGAAACATATTCCACGGCGCAAGCAACATAATCATATTCACCACCACCTATACCGCCCCAGCGAAAATCGGATGTGTCGGGTGCAAAGAAACCCGGAACGCTGTTGGTTTTCGGTGGTTCGAACGCCGCGAGTGATGGGAAAATAAATGTAAGGGAAAACAACGTAAAAAAAAAAAACCCCCGTGGCGCATCCCGAAACGTAAGATGGATGAACTTCTGGGTGTGTAACAAGTTTCCCCGGTTCCTTTCTGGCCGACAAACATAAAAAAGGAGAAAAGAAAAAGCTCCTCGAACACAGACACCCGGGACCACAACTTTAACCAGGCACCAGACGGTTGATGGGGCCGCAAGCCCCCATCGGGATGAGAGCGCTGCCGTACTAACGATGGCGAAATGGTGAAATAAAAATAAAAATAAAAGTAAAGAAAAAAAAACATTTCACCGCACACCGTCGCCGTCGCGCCACCACCGCAGGGTTCGTCTACTTGTAGCTAGTTTTTCCGCTTACACAATTTATTAAACCGTTTCTTTTTTTTTTTCGGTTCCACTTTCCCATTGCCCGTGCATTGGGAGCCAAACTCGAGGGAGGGGGGACCGCTTGGTTCTGGTGCCCGTTTTCCGATTTTAATTTATTTTTAATGTTTATAGTCAACTCTTGGCAGCTTTAAATTTAGTGCCGCCTCCAGTGGTAGGCGCCTGTTGCCGGGTAGCTTCTTGTCGGTGTGTCCTGCGACGGCGACGCGCACGAAACAGCACCTGTACGAGCCCGTTACGCAAGGAAGAGATGTGCGAACGAGAGAGAGAGAGAGAGAGAGAGAGAGTAGCGTAAAAGTCAAAAAGAGAGACGGATGCTATCAGTGGCCCGCGCCGGACGCAAGTGTCCGGCGTTTTCCGCACGGAGAAGCTTGTATTAATATTATTTACAAATTATTCGAAACTTTTAATAGAGTTTCGTTCTCCGGGGCGTCCACTTTTCAAAACCACGGTGGAGCATCCGTGCACCGTGCGAGTAATGCAGTTTGTGCTCACTTCTCGCCCCGGCGTATAGCTTTGCAGTCACTTTGCTACTTTTTCCGTCGTTTTTTTTTCTTCCTCGCTCTCGGGCGCTTTCGTCCCGCTCTCCTCCTGAATGTCACGTGCTCGTACTTCCATCGAGTTCCGTGCTCCACAGGAAACCGGATGTACCGAAGACTTCCTTTGGTGGGGATGGTTTTCTTTTCTTTCTCTTCGCTCCTCAGTACCGTGTTGCGTCTTGCGTGCTCTCCCGATCTATCGGAGTTCATCGTGTACGTTTCCGGGGCGGTTCCCGGCGTGTCCGAAGGTACACACCCGCAGGTCAACCCGGTACGTCTGGTTTGGGCCCCATCTAGCCGCCGCCACTCACAACCGGGAAGTTTATAACCGGCGAACCGTTCGTGAACCAGCCCGGTGTTCAACGTTCGACACCTGACGGTGAAGCACGCGGTTCAAATTAGCGCACGGGGAGCACGTCCGGCGCTGGTTTCGGTCCGCACGGAAGTTTCATGCGGCTGCTTTTGATTGTGTCCACGTACGGCTGGGCGGAGGGGGCGAGGTAAGTGTTCAGAAAGTGTTCCATTCGATAAGCTATGTCGTTTTCAAACCCTAAACCTTCACTATGATCGTATCTCCCCGATAGTCACCATTGTCTAGAAGCTTTAACCTCTTAATTTGTATTATCTAACCATATTTTGTGTGTTTGTTTTATGTTTCCTATATATATATATATATACTAGCTCACTTGGCGTTCCCGTATACACATCCAATATAAACACTCATGCAGACGGTGACGACCGCGTGTCGGGCGTCGAGAATCAATCACAGCACTGGAACATCTCATCGCCCAACGGCCTCACGGCTCGAACACGATCAGGCTATTATCATCGGGTTCGTCCGTGTCGCGCCCCGATCGCTCCTGGTTGCGCCGCTCCCGTTCAGTTGTGTTTCCAGCTATTAGCTACAGGGTAAAGAGAGAGGGAAGGGGAGGGGGGTGGGGAGAAGGGGGAACACGAAAGAACACCTCACAACATTGCAGGAATTGGCGAACAGCTCACGCCACCTACCTTTATAGTGAACGTCCTTGTACATAGTTGCACATATTTTTCCCCCCTTTTCCTGTTTGTTTCGAAAGTCAATGTTCGTCCGGACGGGACGGTGCAGGAGGGGCTGCGGTGGCCGGAAGTTGTTGCCGAGCGGTGCCTTCGGATGGTCCGGTCCACCCTGCATCAGCCGCCGCAGCGCGTGCAGCTGCTCCCGCCGGGACAGAGGCGTGCGTAAAAGAGGAAAGCGCAGGAGCAGGTATAGCAGTGTGTCGGCCATTTTTTTTTTTGGAGCAGCTGCCAAAGTGACTAACCTGCTGTTTCGTGATGTAGATCGGCTTGTTCATGACGATCCAGGTGACGGTTTCGTAGCAGGCCGGTGCGGTCGTCGAGCCCTCGTACGTCATGTAGTGTTCGGTGTCGGGCAGGAGATCGCGCACCGAGATCCGGCGGACCGGCGCCTCATCGCCCCCGTACCGGATCCGCTCGAGCTGATCGGTCAGCATGCGGAGCTCGGGGTTCGATAGGTCGCCCAGCTGCAGCAGCACCGCAACGCCGACGATACCCTGCGCCCGGTACAGCGCGTCGCTGAAGTTGGCGTACAGCTGCGAGTTGTAGCCAAAGATTTGGATCTAGCGGGGTAAGAGTGTTAGTAGCGTCGACCGACGAACCCTGCACCCCGTCCCGAGGGCTTACCTCCGCCGGGAACGTGTAGCCCTCCACGCTGTGCTCGGACCCGAACTGATCGTGCAGGCCGTAGTGGATGTGGATCTCATGGAACCGGTACCGATACGACAGTGGACCACCGGTTAGGTTCACCGGGATCTGTGGCGTCCCGTACGCGGATGACGTTTCGTTGTCGGCGGTGAAGATAACGCTGTGACCGGTGTTCGTGATCGTACCACTGATCTGATTTACCACGAGCGACGTGTTGGTGTGTGTGGGAGAGAGAGAGAAAGTGAAAGAGTGCGCATTAACCCACTGCCCCAAATGTCAAACGTCAAACGTCAAACGTCAAAACACTTACCCGATGCTTGTCGATGTGCAGAGTGCGCAAATTCGGATCGAACAACAATCGCTGCGGCTCCAGGTTGACGGGCGACTGTCGGCGACCCTTATTGCACAGTGACCACTCCGGATTGATCAAGCCCCAAAAGGCCGGCCCTGGAGCGGAGAAAGAACGCGGGCACGCTGATTAGTGCTACTTTACTACGACCCGATGACAAATGGCAACAAATTGCACGAGGTAGAGGTAAGCGGTGTGTTACATACAAACGCTTGATCTATTCTCTCTCTCTCACACACTTTCTTTTTCCCACCAGCGCTCGCCCTCACTCACACCAATCAAGCACGCAATCAAATCAAATCGATCGGCTCATGAATATTTGATAAATCGTTTATCTGTGCACTTTTTTTTTGCTGCAGCGCAAAATGGCGTTATTCTTGCCGTGCTGCCGGTGCGGGCGGATTCTGCACGCCGTGCGATTGTCTTGCCGGGGAAGGGCGCCGATCGCACTCGCGGCGAATGTGCTCGACCAGCGTAATGGCTTCGGTCAATGTTTACCTTTCATTCCGCGCCGCAGGAGCGGGAGGTCACTTTTGTTTCTTTTCGCCTTCCGCCTGCTGACAGTGACCCTTTTGCGGCACCGAACGTTCTGCTCGACCGGCGGCGGAGATGCGGCGTGATGCTGCAATGATACAGTGCGCTGACTCACGTCGGTGCGCTTACGTGACCATAGCCGGATTGTCGAACACCCGCTGTACCCGGAGCCGGAGGCGGAGGGTTATTGCTCACAATGAGCAGGCATGAAATATACGGCGAGGTTCGGTTTGGTTTTCCCCTTTCTTGCTTTCTTTTGGCCGTGTGAACTGGTGTGTTTGTGTGGGTGTGTGTGTGTGTGTTGGGCTATTTTCCTTCCTGCCGTACGGCACTTCCGACCGTGTCCGGGCACGGTCCGGTGTGGTCCGTTTATATATTTATCCATTCCCAGACGAAACGCCCGGGAGTCGTTCCGGTCCGACGAAAGATCTATAGTTTGCGGAGCCGAGCGTCCACAGCCGAGCGGAATGGATTTAATACCAACCGAAAAGCTTCCCCGGTGCGGGCTAGCGTTCTGGCACATTCGAAACGCATGACGATGGCCCGGATTCTCCCTGGTGCAGGTGCCAGCCACGTTTAAAGGATTTAAAAAAGAGAAGAAAAAAAACTTCAAATGGAAAGAAGCTCCCGGAACGGGGGGTTTCTGGTGTTGTCGCCGCCGGGGAAGGAAACACCTTTCGGTGCCTTAGGTGGCAGACGGTGACGCCAGGGTTTGCCACTTGGTTGGTGTGATCATTTGTCATGATAAAGCAACCCGGGATGAGGCCGGTAAGGTGGGGAAAACCGCCGCCTGAGATGCAACCGACGGAGCCTATTCATTGGCCGGCCAGGATGACTTCGGCAAAAGTTCCACCCCAGATCTCTCCGGTGTGTTTTCATTTATGTATACATAGATATAAAATCGTTATGTTGAGTAGAGGTTTTTTTCTTATTTTTTTTTCCTTTTTAGAGGACGGAGTGGGGGTTTGTCGTACTGCTTTCGTTGTTCTATTACCGGACGAGAAAGGAACTCCGGAACTCCAACCGTACTCTTATCCAATAGGTAGTGCGGGACTTTTTCGCACAGGACTTCGGGAGTGGTTGAAAACGTTGAAAACGTAACAAAAGAGGCTACTTGTCCGCGGCGGTACTTGTGGCGGTCAGCGGCATCCATTGCGCTTCTAGGGCCCTTTTGTGTTCCTCTCCACGCGGGTCCGCACTCCGCCGGCAGTTGATTGGGATAACAAAATTATTGAGCTTTGCTCTCCGACCGTGTGTGTCCATGCTCCACGTTCCGGCGGATTCCGGCTCCACTCCAGCGCTGGAGCTAGTTCTGTGCGCACACAAAACGGACAGCAGTAATACAATGCGAGTGAGCTTTTTATTTTGTCCGCCCGTTCGCCGCCCCTCCCCGGCCCCGCTCGTCGTCCGGTGGCCGGAAGTAACGTATCCTGCAATCAGTGCAGTATCATCAGCCCGTTACAAGGCAGCGTGGGATGCACTCGGTACGTGCTGGTTTTGTTTTGCAAACAAACGGAAAACAAAACAAAAAACATTATCGACGCGGACACTAATGAGTGTCCTAAAGCGCAGATAACCGGAACAGCTCTCGGTTGTTTTTTTTGTTTGTTTGCTTCGTTTTTTAACACCGAAAGCACTCGGAATTAATTTCGATCATCGGCTGCATTGTCGAGGCAGCATTCAATCGCGCAACCGTTCCATCAATCTTCCCACGCCACGTGCCACCATCTATTGGGTTTAATTAGTCAGCACTATTCAGCGTGCGATAACTCCGAGAGCGTCCATGTTTTTTTTGTTTTTTTTTATTATTTCCACTTTGCTGCTCTTAGAACGGGTTCCTTAAAAGCTTTCTCCGCGGAGTGATGGATGGAATTTTCGGTGCACGAAACACGGAAACAATCAACCCCCGCCCTTCCCCCCGCGGGAAGGGCGGGATGCAGAGTATTAATTTGATTAGATCTGCATTTTATTTTTACGTTATTTGCTCCCTGCTTTATTATGTGTGGGTGCGGTGGAGGAACCGCCGGATATAAAACCGCTCTAGCACACTAACATTTCCTCGCAGGAGGTCCAACTCTCTCCCCTCCCCCATCCCGTCCCCCCCTCGCTCACACACAAAGAAGGTGAAAGAGCATCGATACCGACTATCATCGGCAGTATAGAATCTTCCCGAGCGGCGGGGCGATTCGAAATGATTGAAATGCAAATTTTACTGCCCCTCGTCTGCCCTTTTTTGTCCGACGGAACGCACCGTGCGGGGTGGCTTTCGGTAGCTCATAAAGGAGGAATTTTCATCCCATAGGAGGGCGAGATAACAAGAAAACGGCGAGGGTGGGGGGGAGGGAAAAGGTGGGGGGAAAAAAACAGAAACACCGGCAGATTGTTTAGCGCGCCCGCGCGCCTCCTTGAAGTGGTTCCTACCTGGTTTTTTTTATTGGAAACACCTCCGGCGTCGCAGCGGAAAGAAGCTGGCGATAAAAAATAATGTGCCTTCTCTCCCTCGCTCTAATGGGCGTTTTCACCGAAACCGTCGGCGCGCGGGTGATTAAAGCGACGACCCACCCGGATAAGAGCGAGAGCGAACCCCCCTGTCGGGAGTGGGTGGCGGCTGCCGGCACGCTCATTTATTGCTCCTGATCGTTTTCGCTTCTTGATGAAATTGATTCCCGAAAGTCAGGCCCGTGAAAGGTGATTGCAGTGGAAAGAATTTTGTCATTAATGGCCGCCCGCGCGGACGTCGGACTTTGGGACGGGTTCCTGGCTAGCAGGCGGAGGGGGGAAGGAATGAAAAAAAGAAGAAATTCATTCCGGTTCCGATTGCGATCGCCCGTAATTGGCTTTCTCGCTCGGCTCGATCCGTTTGATGTGCGCCCGGTGGCAGAAGTGTATCAGAAAACGTCGGACGCTCTGGATCATTCGCATACTTTAGCAACCTGGGTCGAGAGTTATTGGATCGGGCAACGCGTGCCCGACAAGCAGTCGATCGATCCAATCGCATTCCGGCACCGTGACACCGGTCCGGCAAAATCTCGGAGCGGAAGATGCAGCTTATCCTGTTCATTATTGAAATTAATTGTGAGAAAACAATCACGTGCTCCGCAGTGGGAAAGTCGAGCAGGTGCGGTCGGCAGCTTTTGCCGGGAACTTTGCAGCCCTCCCGGTGAGTAATCTGGCAACGGAGCCGGACGGACTTACCGGAGATGCCATCGTACGTCCACCATTCCTCCCAGCTGACCGCGGATATCGCTGCAAATAAACGGGAAGAAGAGTGGCGAGTGTCATTATACAGTAAGGAAGGCTTATTATTTGTTCACTATATTTCGTTTAATTTAATGCTAACCTGAGTTGTTCTCACTTTTAGTACGCTTTTTAGAGTGTTTTTGCTATCAAACAAAATGGACGTTATTTACACATTTGACAGAGCGACTAAAGACTAGCGACGAAAGCGCCTGCAAGCATGCAGCCCGTTAAGCGTTTTTCGAACTAAAAAAATCCACCCAAGCAGCAAATCGATCGCTGTCGGTCCCGGGGTTCGAGTTTGACGTTTTGATTGTTGCCGGTGCCCGGTTCCGGTGAAAAATGTTCCCCCCCCCTCCCCCCTCTCCACCGTTTCGGGCTGTCAGTCACGAGCGTGAAGGAGAAGGAGCAAACTTCGCCGCCGTGGATTATAAATCCGGTCGAATTTGCTTGCTGCCAATCGGGGGCGGCGAATTTTTCGGCAGTTTTGCGCCACCGGGTCCGGTGCGTGCGTTCGGTTGGCAACATTGAGTTTTCGGTTAAACTTTCTTGCTTTGCGGCGGGTACGACGGTGATTGATGTGTGTTTGTGCTGAGATGTGGTATTGATTTGGCAGGCAGCTGCCGTCCGTCTGCGGCGCTGTGTGCCATTAATTAACCGATCTTCCGACGAACCGGATGGGGAGATCTTTCTCTCTCTCTCTCTCTCTCTCTCTCTCGCTCGCTTTTTATTGCTTGCTCTGTCTTAAAGCGGCTTCCGTGCAGCGAACAGAACTCTTCCACGGCAAACACGAAAGCACCACGTTAGCAGGATTACACATTTTGCAGCAAAAAGAAAAACCCTTCCGAGCCGGAAATGCTCCATTTAAGCGAAGTCGTTCGGTTGTCGCCCGAGCGTAAAAAGCCCGAGAAACGATAATAGTACATAATCACAGGGAATTTCACTTAGAGGCTGGCCACGCGGGGCTCGTTACCGTGTACCGGGTTGCATCAGCACGACCCCACCTGGCCGGGCTGTGGTTTTGTAGGTGAGAAAGAGCGAGGGAGCGAGACGAAAGCGACCACCACCACCACAAGTATGGGCATGTGGAAAATCCTATTATCGGGCCGCCCGTCTGCTCCGTCGCTCCAGGTGGCGTGAAGAGGCACTTCACAGGTGAGACGGTGTCGATTTCTTCCCCCCCCCTCCCCCTGGCGGCGCTTCCGCCTTGCGGAGGACGCATCTAGCCTTCCCGGTGGGGATTGGCTTATGTTTTTCTGTTGTTTTTTTTGGTTTTTTTGCTTCAAAACCCTTCACAATGACTCTCAACTCCAATCTCATTTTCTCCGTCCCCGGGCAGCACCGAACCAGGGCAAAGATGACCCGGTTCGCTCCGGTTGCACTTTTCCCGAACCCTTTTGTCCCACTTAGAAAGAATTGGTAGTAAGCCAGCAAGGGGGTCGCGGGTTGGGAGCAAGTTTTCCCGGCAGCCTAAATCTCGGGCACACCACTTGGTAGGACCACCGCACCAATAGCGATGCCGTTTGAAGAGCTCGATTCAATTTTGGGGGGAAGGGAAAAGCCGACTCTTCGCTGCGGAAACACAACCGGAAAAGGGAACGAAAGGGAGGGAGAGGAGGGGGGGGGGAAGATGACATGCGGGCAGGAAACCGCAATACACCCCCACTACAGCATCCATTTACGGGCCAGCTCGATAGGCTAGAAGCTTAGATTCAATTACAAAACCCTCGCCGTCGTCGTTGTCGTCGTCGTCGTTCTGGTCGATATTTCGCTTCTTGCAGCCCGATACATCCAGTCGGAAGGATTGAAGCGCGCTGTGGGTCCCCTGCCGCCCCTCCCCCAGACAGGAGCTTTTCAATTATATTTTCCGCTTCCATCGCTCTGTAAACCTAACCCGAGTGACGAGGGCCTCGAGGCACTGTTTTTTTTTTTCGTTCCCCAAAACGATCCGAATAATTTCGTTCGCCGAGCTGACCAGCTGCTGCTGCCGCCGGTGCAGCTACCGCGGGAAACCTCCGTCGGTTTCGGGTGGAATGCTCCAGGTGTCGTGCTGGTGCAACACGGTGTAGGTTTTCCCATTTGATACCGGTTTTGTTTCATTGCTGAGCGAGTGCCGGTGCCGAACATGCGCAACAATATCGCACCCGATTAGCCGAAAGCCAATTAAGCTTTCAGCCGTGCGCGGGATCGTCTTCGATTTGGCAAGTGGCGCCCCGTTTCGCACAATTCCCGCCCGCACGTACTGTTTAAACACACACGGGCAAACGCGGCAAGCAACGCACCGATTGTGACGTGACGTTTCGACGCGAAGGTGCCACAATAAAGCGTTAAATCACGGGAAGTTGATAAACGCATCCCCCCCGCCAACGCCGCTGACCGACCGTCACGTACGCGTGATAAATCGCGTGATTGAAAAGAAACAAATTAAACGGCGTGCTTGCTGTGTTTTTGTGCTTTGTTTGACTTGTTTCTTTTTTCTTTTTTTTTTTAAACTACGCCCGTGGCGCCGCGGCCCAATATTATGATAATGAGGCAGGACAATTATGGCGGCGTCTCTAATGGTCGGTGATTTTTGGGTGGTTTTTTTTTCCGCCCCGGCCCACGCTGCAAGATGCACCGGCGACGGGACGTGCCCAATTTAATCCCATCACGTATGCGGCGGATGAATCGGTGCGTAAATTGCACGTGCAAATATGCATTTGTTCGTTAGCGTTAATGATTGTGCGTTCGCCCTACCGCCAGCGCAGTCCGACGTGTTTTCTGCTGCGTGGGGAAAGATAATCGTCTAAAAGTTCCGACAGCGGAACTTTTTGCTCCGTGGGGAGTTTCGAAACCGGTGCGGCGGAGAGCATAACCAAAGGCGCGCGCGTTTTGCGGTCATTCCTGAACGGGCCGGGGGGGGAAGCGGTGGGTGAAAGCAACGAGCAAAACAACGATAAAAGCAACGGTTTGTGAAGTCCGCCCCGGTGTTTGGCACGCCGCGTAACGCACTTCAAACCGCACACGACTTTCTCGACAGGTTTCTCGCTGGGAGCAGCACCCCCCTCGATGGTTTTTCCTGATTCGGGTGCGTCTCAATCACTCAAACAGTTTCGCTCGGTTTTTCGGCGGCGTGCTCGGAATATCGCATCCGATAGGGCAGGGCAGCCGCACCCTCGGGTTCGCACTCGGTTGCGAGGTGCTTACAAAATCGAAACGAAAAACACTGTAATCGATTTTCGGGTGTCCCACCGGGCCGCTCCCAGCGGACAAACAATAAACAAGCGCCGAGCGTTATCATCAAACGGTTTTTTGATGTGCACGTTACGCGACCGGGGCCACCGGATCGAAAATCGATAAGCCGAGCAGCCGAGTTTATTTACATTCCGCGTTATCGGTGGAATCGCACCGAACGGCTTGGCACCACCCCCGGCTTGCCCTGCAACGGTTGCAACCGAAAGAAAGCCATCTGGCAAACCCGGGCGTGCTAATAACATTTAAATTTTCTTCCTTCCATAGTAAGCGTACCTTTCGGCGGTAGCTTCGCTCAAGGTGCATTTTCTCAAAATCACAAGTATTTTCCTTCATTTAACGAGCGTTAAATACAGCGAATCGATTAAATATTGAATTTTGAAAACTTAGTCAATGAAAATACACTATTTTTCAAAAATACATAAATTTTCACAAACTCTAAGTCAAATGAATTTTAGTTTTTTTCTTTCCATAGGAAGCAAGCATACCTTTAGGCGCAAATTTCAATCAACGTGTATTTTTGCAAATGATCAAAAATTGTTTTTTTTTATAGCCGATGGAAATACTATTTCACAGCCTGAAAGTATACAACAGGGGTGACGCCACACTGTACGGCCCAGAGCCTAAAAGTATGCAACCTGCGCGACTCATAACCGCTCGAACGCTCGTAAAACGCTCGTATGCACACAGAAAAGTCACGATTAGGATATTTTCTTTCAAATGCGCTTTTAATTATCGCTCGTACGTCTCCGCGTACGCGAGCGTTCCACTCAAGGAATGCCAGCGTCTTGTACGTACACAGTTGTAAAATATCGATTACGGGCAGCGGGTACGGACGGTGCTGCCATAAATCTCCGCCCGCAGCTTAGCCCTTTCCTTCCTGTTGGCTGTGAAGGTTCGCTCTCGTTCCCGCCCCGTGCGGAATATCTATATCATTAGCTACAGACAACCGAAACGCCACCGCATCAGGTCGCGCACATGGAGTCACGTAAGCGGCGACCGAGTTCGTCGCCGGCTGCATCCAGCGCCGGGCGCGTTACCTGAGCTAAACACTTTCCCGGCGACCGGCAAGATACTTCACGCGGAGATTTCGTCGGAAAATCGTCGTTCGCCGGCGGGTGCAGCGGCCGCAGCCGGTAGTTCATAATCCGTGCCGTAGCTAAACAATGGTTTGCTGTACAACCCTTGGGGCAGCAACCGAAACAACAGGCTGGAGAGGGAGCGTGTGTGAGAGAGAGAGAGAGAGAGAGAGAGAGAGAGAAAAAGGAGAAACCTGCTCGCCGTGCAGTTTGGAGCGCGAAATAACACTTTCGTTCAACACCTGGCGTTTATGCAAAGTACGCTCTTCCGGTGCGCCGGCCGTCGGTCCGCCGTACCGTACGCTCGCTACACGCGCTGGTAACATCTGATAGCGACTTCCGCAGTTCCGCTGGGTTCCTTCTGGTACCCCTTGCCGAAAGAAGCAACACAAAAAAAACCCCTTCCGACACCAACACCGACCGGTGAAAAGGTGAAAGGTGACGAACCTCGCGTTTACGGGTGGGAACGGGAGCGTAAGGGATGTTTGAAATATTGCTCTCCTTAGATCCGATGTAAAATCGATCCGATGTGTCAAGCACACGGTCAGTCCTTCGCTTTTCGATCGAATTCGCAAGCGTTCGTTAAAAAAAAACGCAAATAAAGCGTTCCGCGTGGCCGAGTGCATAACTTTCAGGCGCGTAAAACCGTACCTAACCACCGGGCGCTCCTGCACACCAATCCGGCGGGCAGATTGGGCGCTCGTTCACCCATTAGCGCGACGCAATTAATGTCTTCCGGGTGGGTTTTCCCCCCCCCCCCTCATTCCCTCCCTCTTTTCGGTTTCTATCTTTGGCGGTTTTTGCGCGAGCGATGAACCAACAAAACAGTATAAAAAAAAAAAACGAATCCCATCAAAGCGCCCATCGATAAAAGAGGGGTGCAGCCGGTGCACGATGTCCGGCTTCCGGTGTTCGGGCGTAAATTCTTCGTCCCGCAAAAGGAGTGGCGCTCGTGGCGCCTTACAGGTCGCCGGTTCGGGACGCGACGGGCAGGGGGGGGAGGAAGGAGATAAAAGTTAATATCACACCCCGTGCCGGTACCGGCTTGATGGATGTGTATAAATTCTGCACCCCGTCCCCATCTCCCCCCCCTTCCCCTTCCCCTTCCCGGCGCGGAACATCTTCGCCTCGCAACGCCAAGGTGCAGACGTCATCGGGTCACCGTTTGCCGAGCGCGGAGTTAGTCGCCTTTTTTATGTTTTTTTTTCTCTTTCCTTTTTCTATTGGGAAAACAAAGGAGTGCCGCTGCTTGCAGTTTTCCGTTCCGTTTGCGCGTTTCGTTCGTTGGTCCTGGGGCAAGAAATTCCACCGTCGAGAAGCACGCGTATCGTTGCCTAATTTTCATCCGCAACAATCCAATCGGGCGCTTGATATAAAGCGTGGCGATTGCGTTTGGAAATTAAAACAACATTTGCTTAATGAGGCGTTTCTGACCTCCCTTTGCCACCGCGTACAGGTTAAAAGTGCAGCATAAGTTTCCGTACCGAACTCGGCACGAGTAAGTGATGCACTCCGACGCTGGCATAAAACACGCCTAAAACGACCGTAAAGGAAAGTGTTTTTATACGCGTCCCATCTCGCCGCAGGTGAAATTTGGGGTTGCGATTGTCCGAAAACGCAACAACATAAACCTCTCATCCACCAACTCCATCCGGCGCTCGGGCCCGCTTCCCCACCACATCATTGACCGAAGTAATATCGCAAAGCGGTGTAGACGAGGAAATTACAGTCGGGAAGAACTAATAACAACACAAAAAAAAACAACCCTCACGCCCCGGACAGCTCCGCACCGTTCGTCGGTGTGGCTTTAATGGCTCCCCGTGGAGTACGCAAAAACCCCATTTTCCATCCACCCGGCGTGTGAGCGTAAGGAACACTGCAATTTCCCCACGACTCGCCAAGATACAGGACACCAGGGCCAGGCAGCAGCAGCAGCAGCAGCAAACCTGTATCAAATGACTGTAATTAGACGGCCAGGCGGGATTTTACCCCCGTCGGCATCCAGCACGGGCAGCACGGAAACAAAACGCCACTTGGCAACTCCGTTGACCTCCGGGCGTGCGGACGGAAGACAAGCTTTACAGGGTTTAATGTATTCAAACGAGCTGAGAAAATTGCACAATAAAGGAGGGCAGGAGGGGTCTTGCTCCCAATGGGGGTGCGGGAGGGGCAGCCGGCAGGCGGGGGTTAAGCTGCAGTTTTTCGGGGGCTTATCGTTGTGTGTTTTTTTTTCATCTCCACTCTTCTCCCCTTACCCTTCCTTCACGCCCAAAGGTGCGCCTTGTGCTCACAGTGATTACACGCTGCGTATGTGTGTGTGTGTGTGTGTGCGCTGGAGTCTAATTGTTTTTTATTATAATTTAATTAAGTGTAACGGGCCGAGAAGCTCCAACGAGTCACCGTTTACGATAATGTAAATGCAATCAAGACAATTGATTCCGGGGTGTAAAAATGGGGGAAAAAAAAGGGTGGGGAAAAAAAACCGAAACTGTTGTAACAGGTGTCAAGGTGGGCACTAAGTGGGCTTTTAAAACACGCATTAAAATTGCATACATTACGGGGTGCTTTTTTCTACTTCTTTTGCTGAACATGATAGTATTTTTAAATGATTTTTTTTCTCCGAAAAGGATTGTGTCTTGGCTACATTTCAGCGCCTAGAGGTATGCAATATATTTCGCTTTGTTCTGTTCGTTTTTTTATCTCTCGCCTCTCGAAGATGTAAGTAGGGAAAAGCATACCTTTAGGCGCACATTCGTCCTAGACACAAACCCCGCACGGGAGAGGGTTTAACCGTATTTATGGTGGTGTAAAATTTCATTTTAAAGCGAATTACCACTTGAACACTTGATTAGTGGCTCCGGTGTGAGTTTATTTAATAATTTATACAACAAAAAAAAAATAACACCACACGTTACACGTGACGTGTGTCTCTATATTGGTAAAAGAAAAAGCGGATCGGACAGCGAACCGACATTCGGTTGGGCAACATCCAGTGGGCGATTTGCATAATCGGGGTGATGCAATTGCAGTTGGCGCTACACGAGCAAAGGATGCTGTGGATGACGCTGAAGACAACGTTGACAGAAACGCCGCAGGACGACCTTTACAGTGAAGAATATGTGTGTGTGTACGTGTGTGTTGGAGGGAAAAAGGGAAAAAAACACGGAACGATGTGAGCGTTTTCTTGTGTTAAACCATGTTTTTTTTTTCTCGTGCGCCCTTTGCATCCTTTCCGGATGAGAGATTTCTCGCATACGAACACAAAAGGGAGGGGAGCAACAACAAAAAAAAAAAAAAACCTCCCTCCGGATGTAAAGCGACGGCAAGGAGCAGTGGATCATCTCGTTTCGGGTTTTCGTGTGCCGCCCGGAGGGTTTTCACCCGGCTCGATGCACACAAACACACACAGCAAACACCTACCGTCCATGCAAAAGCGGCTCCGGCTCTTCAGGTGCGAGAAGGTGTTTATGAAATCTTTTGCGACCGTCCTGAGGGCGGCGCACGGAGCTCTGTAAAAGGATTTCCGGCGACGCGCCCGTGTGCGACATAAACTACGAGCGGTCGGTGGCCGGCTTTATTAGGTTTCGCTTAGACGCTCCCGTCCCCGCGTGGTTTACGCTCGGAGCGGGTGTCGGGTGGTGGCGTGTTAAAAACAAACTTGTGCTTTTGCAACGACACCCGGTCGGACGGTATGTGCAATTAACCAATTCCTTCTGCGAGGCGAGGACGTGGTGATGGTGATGCTTTACGAAGCGGTGGCCGGGTTGCAAAATTACCACTCGCTTTCGCCCTCCGCAAAGCGACACACGGACGGGCACGCCGTAAGTGCCCAATTGCCCGGAGTGCATGTGTTTTTGAGCGGGCGAATGAAGTTACGGTGGGTGGATGTGGTTTGCCGGAAAGGGCAAATAAAAACGGTCCCTTCCTGCCGCTCGCACAAGCACACATGTGCGGACGCGTTTTATTTCCTCCCCCGATTCGTCCCAGCCGAGAGCAACAAGCCGAGGTGCAGGGGGGGAAAAAGGGGAAGCTTACACCACCGATCATCGCTCCGGTCGTCCGTCTCGCTAAGCCACCGGGAAGCGACACTTTATTCGATCGAAATTAGACACATTTCGTGCGCTGTTTTTATCGCAGCTTTTTTTTTTATGGGCCACCCATATTTTTAACGCACCCAACCAAGCAATACTCACCGGGTATCTGTAGCAGCAGCAGCACGGTGAGCGCCTTCACGTTCATCAGCAGCCCCATGGCTGGAAAAGGGGGAAATGGTGCGCGCGTGTTGCAAACGTTTAGGCGCACTACAGGTGACGGTTTTTTTTTGTTAATGTTTTTTTTCTCTTTTTGGCTTACCACAAGCTCTTTACCGCTTGCACTCGCTCGAACACTTTAAACACACACGCACACTGTTGTAAACACTGGCACACACCGTGCGTCCGAGTGGCGTACGTGTACGTGAATATGCACACACACACACACACACACACAGCCCCGTTGCACTCGCGACGAAAAGTCTGGTGGATCAACTCCACGGGCACATCGGGCGATGAGCGGGCTTTTGATCGTGGGCTGGCGTTTGATTGTTCTGGGGCCTAGTCTGGGCAACTCATCGACACTTCGCGGCTCGAGCACCTCAGCTGTGGGATTAAAAGAAGGAAAAAGACATGTAGAACATATTTTCGAAAAACATTTCTTTTTTTTTCTTCTTTTTTTTGGTTTCTTTTATTTTGCTCAAAACGTCACACCGGCTTAAAACTGAAAAATATATCGCATGGGATATTATCTGTTTGAATTGCATACTTTTAGGCGAATGCATATTATTCATGTTAAAAAAAATGCTATTTACATGTGGTTATTAAAAACAAAAATTAAAGGCGATAGTCCGAAAAGTTTCGTTGAAAAATATTATTTTCTAGTTTCTACTTTTCCTACATTTTTATCAATATTCAGCATTGTAAAACAAAAAAAAAGCTATATAATAACACATTCCAAGTTTATTGCATACTTTCAGGCGGATGGTTAAGAACTTGCGTACAAAATTATGCAATTCACCTGTGGAGTAAAAAAACCACAAAAAAAAACCGAACAATTGCTAAAACCGTCTGTGGGAGTGGTTTCCTCGGTCGGCTCCCGTTATCAATTAGCATTGCGCAGGAAAAACTGCTTTCATCGGCTGCCCCGCGCCCGAAGGCACGGCTGGAAATTCAATACCGTTCGAGGGCAAGCGTAAAAAAAAAGCTCTCCTCCGTGGGAGCTTATCTAATCGATCATTTATCTCCACCGGGCGGTCCTGGTACGGGTGGAAATAATTACCACCGGGCACGGAAGCCGCACCAAGCCGCGATAAATAACCGCTTCGTTCCGGGCGCCTCCGGGGCGGAAAGTTTCAAGTGCGCCCGTGTGAAGTAACTCTATTTTTCGCGATTAACAAGCCGCGCTGGTAACGGGGTTGTTAGGTGGGCTAATGAAGTGTGCTGAGTGGAGGAGGTTTTTGATTTAGATCATACTTTCGCACGCATTGTGTGCAATTTCGTGATTCATTCGTTGGATAAAAGTAAAACAAGAAAATAGTTTTAAAAACTCTTATGAAATGAGGTAAAACGATATATTTTCCATTCAAATTAAATAAAACGATAACGATGAGCGCCTAAAACTATGCACATGAAAGAATTTCACAAATTTGCACACTTTTAGGCGACACCATTTATTTAACGCCCAAATGTATGCAATTCTTGTATTTAATTGCTTTTTTCATTATTTTCAACGAATTAAGGCCTGCTTCCCTTTCATATACCTTTTTTCTCGCAGAAAAAAACTATTTTAGTAGCTTATACAGATGACAAGCTCAATCTTAAGCGACGCATCCTGTTGTTAACCCAAACCTCGATGCGCGATAGACGCAAATCCATCAATTAATACATATTTATCACCCTCTAATTGTGCCACCCGGAAGGTCGGAATTGGCGTCTTTTCCCGGCAAGACGGATCGGGACGGATAAACAGCAGCCCACGGTACCGCGACTCCGCACCACCTCGCCCGGATTAGTTGGAAAAATTTAATAAACATAAATTATGCCCCTCCTCTCCGCTCCCGGTGCCTTTGCAAACGTGAGCGCATATCGGTGCATCTCGCGCGCGCTGGCGAAAAAGTTGTTCAGCTGCGTTTGCGGCGCCGAGATTTTCGGTTTTTGCGGCGCGTGATACCGCAAAACGTCACGGGCGCTCGGTCGGGGCGCCTGGGATGCGGAACTACGCGACCAGATACGCGGCGACGTGGTGTATATGCATTGCAAATAACTTCACTCATAAAATCCTCGATATGCAGGCGACCGCCGTGCAGGAACGTGGCATAAAATATTGGAAAGCCAGTCTCGCCCAGACAGACTCTATCATACGGAGCCCGTAGCGTTCGCGTTTGTGTTCGTGTGTGTGTGTGTGTTTTTTTTTTTGCTAGCGTTCCTCATCGAACTACCCACGACTAGAAAGGCTTTAAAGTGGCCGGAGCTGGTTCTGCTTCGGATGCAACTGACGTTCGGCTGGTGCGCCACTTCACACACTCACAGCGGGGCACTTTACAAGCCTTCATTCATCCGTGACTTTTATGATTGATGAGCGGGCGCTGCGCGTGTAGCGAGCCCTGCCGGAGCGGAAAAAGCAAAGAAGAAGAAGAAGAAGAAGAAGAAGAAGAAGAAGAAGAAGAAGAAGAAGAAGAAGAAGAAGAAGAGAGGGAGAAAAAAAAACCGCACCACCAGAGTGTCGGCAAAATATTCCCACCACCTCCAGGACTCTGCTGGGACCCCGGGAAGCCAAACCGGGCACGGGGAGCATTTATCCCTGGCAAGCCGGAAAGGTTGAAACCATTACGGAACCTCCAACCTGACCGCAAAACCCCGTAGTGCCGGGGCCCAATCAACTCAATTATACGCCAGCGGATGGATGCAAAGCGGCGGCCCAGCAATCGACAAGTTAATCTTTTTTTTTTTTTTTTTCGTGCATTGTAAAATCGCTTTTCGACCCGGACCCGTCCGCCATTTTGCGGGCAGAAGCGGCTCGAAGACAATCAATCTTGCGACGAGCGACAGATCATTCGACGAGGGGAAAAACAAAGCAGAGGCAAACGCTCATCTGACAGCTGGCAGCAGCGAAGCGAACCGGGCGTTATAAACACGGCGCTGTCTTGGGTTGGTTTTGCCCGGGCGGTGCGCACGTTGCTCGAGTTGATGACTGCAAATGCGGCTGCAGAGCACTCTGCAGGAGCAAATAAGCCACCGTCGGCAGGATTCTAGAGGTTCCACTGCATTTCGTACGCTTCGGAACGTCACGGACCTCGTTTCCGGTTCGTTACGGAATCGGCCCTCCCGCCGTACGTTCGTCCAAATCAGATTAAGTGTCGATTAGAATATGAAATCCATACTCCCGGGGACAGTGGACTACTTCTGTACGAATGTGTCCCTCTCTTTCTCTCTCTCTCTCTCTCACTCCCGCACACCCTTTATTTGACGTTGACGTATGACGTCTGTACCCGGTCTGCAAGAGGCCGGAGACCGGAAATAAAACAGAACTCCCCGGGCCCCCGGGGGCGGGGTGAAGTTCAATGTCCGGTGCGGGGGTACCGACACGATGATTAAGCTGGTCGCCGGGCTCCCAGGAGGCTTTCCCCGTCGTACGGCACCCGAGTCGCCCTTGCATAAATCTTCCCGGGCCCGTCGGTCCATCCCGAATCAATCGTCGACCCCGGGGCCGGGGTAGGAAATGAAAAACGTCCCAGCTCGGACGGTGACGTTGCCGTCTCGGGCAGTGCCGACAAGTTTGGAGTTGTTTCTGCCCCAGCGTGTGTGTGTTTGCGTTGGCTTTTTCGTTTGTTTATGCTCTTACCGAAAAGCGAGAAAACATCTCACCGGCTCGTCAACATCACACGCGGCGGCTGACAACTTTATCGGCGCGTATTTTACTGCCCGAAAATCGACAGCTTCCAGCGGGCTCGACGTCCAGCGCGAGCTGCCTGCCGCCTACCCGGCGCTGTCAGCCGCACGCTGACAGCGTTTTACCGCCGGAACTTTCCCGAACCGGCCCGTTCCGGTCAAGAAAACCCGAAAACTGTCCGCTTCCGTCCCGGGCACTGCCGGGCACGTCCATCCAGCTGTCGGTGCGGTTTCCGGTCGCTTCCCGTCGTAAGTTTTTAACCACGGCTGCTAGCGTGGCGGGGAAGAGCCTTCATTACCCGCGGAGGATTACGGACCTACCCCGGGTCCGGTTCCCGGATCAATATCGTGGATAATTGATTTCCTGTCCTGCGTGCGCTCCATCTGCTCGACTCCAACCAGGAGCAAAGATGCACGCGCGTCGTTTAGCTCGGCACGAGCAGAGCGTTCCCTCGCTGCAAGGGTTCAGCCACGAGCACGGTGAGTTGGTTGTTTATAGATTTTCCTTTCTTTTTTATTTCATGTCGGACGCCGTCATACTCTTCCTTCGGCGGTGGCACCCAGACAAGCGAGCACACTTTATTTGCATTCTTTATTCGAAAGTTTGCGGCTGCCTTCCGGGACGGGGACTTTGTTAAGCCGGTGGCGAGATCTGTCAGTTTGACAGTTGCGCGCGGGTTCGCTCCGAGTCGATCGTCCGAGTCGCGTCACTATGGCGCAAAAAGCGTTGTCAGAAAGGACGACCGGCAAATTGCGTGCCCCGGAATAGTGTTCAATACAGAAAAGGAATTGAATTCTCAAGCGAGAAAAGGTTGCGATTTTATTTGTGTGTGTATTAGTGTTTTGGAAATAATTTGTCTATAAGCATGCAAACAAACGCGTCAGTAAGTTTTTTATTATGTAAAAGTAAAACCAATGCAAATGATTAACATTTTCATATAAAAAAGAGCGAATAAATATGTTAGCACCTAAATGTATGCAATTTTCTTAAAAAACCTTTTTTTTCTCACAGTGTTCACTCAGATGGCGACAGAAAAGTATTTCATATCTCCGTAGGCATACAAAAACAAAAACAAGCTATAAATTACTTAAAAATAAATAAAATCAAATTATTTCGTGTTTCAATGGTCCCGTGTATTAGCGCCAAGATGTATGCAATGTTTTTTGTAAACCCTTTTTAGATCGCGGCGTTCACTCGGAGAGTGCTGGCTAAGAAAACAATTGACTAAAAATAATAAATAATCTTAAATTAATTAAAGTTCATTTTATTTCCTATCTCTTATAAAAAATGATCCTTTGTGTTAGCGCCTAAGAGTATGCAATTTTCTTTTAATACCCTTTTATTGCGCAGTTTTCACTCCGTTCCTCTTTTAACTATCATTGTTTCAAACCGTTTTGTTGAAACAACGTTGTAACGCGACGGCAACTCAAATCGCACCGTTTCAATTTACGAAAGGGCAAAACAAAAAATGCTCCTCTTTTGGCCAGCGTTTTGACCAACGCCATCGCAACCGTGCGTCGCGTCCGTTTCGCAGCGGTGAGGCTTAAATATTTTAGCAAGCGTCGCAAATCCACAACCCCACCGCAGGCCCGCGGTCGCGCGAATTTCGAATCGAACGCCGGACCAGAGTGCGAAAAGCGTGCGGTGCAACTTTCCCCGGCACCGTGGCAAAGAAAATACAAACACACGCGAAAGTTGCACCAGTTGCCGCGGTGCAAATCGAGCGTTGCTGACCTCTTCGGTGGGATAATTTAATGTGATTATCTCGGCTTCAATTACAAATGAAGCGAAGCGCGTTTGGCGGGGGTTTGGGAGTTCGGAAGCCGGGCGGGAGTTTTCTTGCCCGGATATCGATGCATACAAAAAAAAAAAAAAAAAAACTAAATAAATAAACACCCCACTTGCCGCATCGCAAAGTCGAACATCGCGATGCAACATCGACATTGTAGGGATGTGGACGGTGGAGTAAAACTCGACCACGCCATCGCTTCGAACCGAACACCCGTTCCCGGAAATGCAAACACACAAACCATTTTGCACGAAGCGTTCGGGACGCGCACCTGTTTATGTGTACATTATGTAAAAATATCGCATCGGCTCTGGTACACGAGCTGGAACACTTTCCGGCGACTCCGGTGGCCGCTCGAGTGGCTCCTGACGTGACGACGACCCCACGCCGTGTGTCTGTGGCTGGATGTATGGCAATAATGGCGGCACGTTCCACCTCGTTCGAGTGGCCAAGCTTGCGGGCGATGATTGATACCGAACGCCGTGAGCCAATCAGCACTCGATCCAGCCAATTATCGCCCCGGCAGCATGAGGGGACAGTTTATTACGCGCTTTTGGCGTTGTAACTAAGGCTGCGTTTGCAACTGATCGGTAAATGTTCGTCACCGGCAGACGACAATGCAGTTCCGGGCGCAGTGCTGGACGTCTCGGGCGCAACGAGGGGCACCGACGGCTGGGATTTCTTGCCGCAACGATTTTGGACCGAAAAAAAAGGGGATTGAAAAGTGCATCAATTTTCCGTGTAAGTCGTGTTCGGTTCCGCAGGGATAAATCGGAATGCCGGTAACGAACCGGAGCAACAGCCCGGGCAATGGGGGCAAGGGGAAGCGGGAATACAAATCGTCCCTAAACCCCTCTTTAGCAAGCGACGGGAAAAAGAATTCCTGAAAACGATGCTGCACGTTACCGTGGAAAACCGGAACGCTCCCCCATTTTGGTCCGGACTAATCCGCTTACGATCGGAACTGCATGCGAGCTGCGTAGCTGGTGATGAACCACCTCCACATGAAGTTCGGCAGTTTTCCAATTCGCATCCACCTGGCCGGAGACAGAGTCCGTGGTCGACGATGTACCAATAGCAAAAAAAAAAAAAAAAAACATGAACTCGAAAGAACTATCGGTAAGAAACCGGATTAGGGGATCGTTAAAGCCCACCCTCTTTTCTTTCTTTTTTTTTTGTGTGTGTACGAGAGAATGGGTTGGGAGTCTTTGAGCAGTTCCATTAGGGTAAACGTTATTTATGCACCAGGACTCTCCCGGACTTCAGCTCCCACAAGCCCGCAAACACGAACGTCCCGGTCGGTTTCGCACGCATTGGGAAGCTGTTTGGAGCGTGAAGAGCGTTCAAAACTTCACGCAACTGACGCCAACGGATGCAAGTGCTAATGAGGAAAGTGTTCCGCGCGTGGTCCTGATTGATTCGGAAGCTTGTTTCGTCCCGGCGGTGCGAAGTTCGCGCCCGTGTGGTTGGCGCGCTAGAAGCCAAACCGTCAACCCGTTTGGCACGGTGTCGGCGGCAGCTGTCGCCACCGCACGAAACTATCGAACTATCGGGAGGCTCGAAAGGGAAAGATTTGATGTGATGAGAAAATACAAAAAAAAAAAAAAGAAAAACAAACCGTCACGCCTTTCGTCCGGGTCGGGCGGGTAATCGAATTAGCTCGCAAAGTGATGCCACTTACGCCAGGTGCGCCTGAAGTCGGGCACCGCCGGCCGAACGCAATGAGCTTTCGGCTTATACATACAGATGATTGAATTAAACTTCAACCTCAGAACTTTTCCCGAATATCCCGAATAAAAAAAAAAAAACGCAAAAAAAAACAAACTACTATTGCCGCTGCTCCTGACAGGAGGAGCCAATTGGACAGGCGGCAAAAACTTACCGTGAAACGCTCGCGTCGGTGAGAAATCGACACTTTCCTCGTTGGCTGCTTGTGTGTGTGTTTGTGTGTGTGTGTGTGTGTGTGTGTGTGTGTGTGTGTGTGTGTACGTTTATGGCAGATAGTGCCACTGGCACCGAGACCGACCTTCCGGTGTAGTGTAGCACCCGCCTGTCGGTTCCATGTGCTGATGATTGCTTTTCCGGGCGTCTTCCTGGCCCGCCGGACCCGCTGGCTTTCATATTTCCTCCCGAACGGCGCAGTAAAAAATAACGAGAAAAAAAAACAAAAAACAAAAAACAAGCAACTGTGTTGCAGCGTGTGGAACGGTGCGAGCGGGAGAGAAAATTGTGGGGGGAAAAAAAAGAGCAACACCGTAGCAACACTGTGTCTCGGCTCCGTCCGAACGGAAAACGCCTTGGAAATTAACGTTTCCGGTTGGCGAACGGTCCGGGGTCACAGTTTGGCCGCGGCAACAAAACAGGTCCGGTGGGCAATAGTTTTAAAATTGGCCCCGCTGTGTGTGTGTGTGTGTTTCTCTCATCCTCCTCTTCCCCCTCCCCGCTTCCGCTCGCTACTCCTTCCCTCGGGTAGCCCGAAAACTAAACGCCAGAAAATGTTGTTACCACCGGCGCGCGGCGAAGGATGAGAACGCCAAAAGTTAAGCGGATTAGCCGAAGTGTGCGACCTGTGCGACCGATTTTCGGGCACAGCAGCCACCAGTTTGCAAACATTTAAATTTCGTCGCCCACCCACCCCCCACTTCCCGAACCGCCGCTTCTGGACAAATTTAAATGATAGATTTAAGCGTGGCAAACCCCACCCACCGTCGGGGAGGGGGGAAAGGGATTATTATACAAATAAATTTTGGGCAGTATCATTACGCGCCAGAGGTTCGTCGGTGGCCCTGTCGACGGGAACGGTGGGCGAACGAAAAGACGGTCTTTTCTTCTGTGATTGTTTAATTTTATTTGTGTTTTTTTTTTGCTCGTGTTTTTTTTTGTTAATATTTTGGCAAACGGTTGGTAGTTCGTCGACGCACAGACTGCTCGATTAACAGCTATTAGCGTTTCATTAACAAAATCCGTTTTAATATAGATATTTTGCGACCATCAGGAGAGTGTACCTGTATTGAACAAATAATACATTTATTGCTGAGCATAAAATACGTTTTTTAATCCTTGATAAAATATAAAGATAAATGCGAGACGTTATTTTAGAACGAAAATAAAAAAGAAACGCCCAAAGTTATGCGTTGTATAAAAAAATGAGCAGAAATAGCATAACTGTTAGGCGCTAAAGTGCAAAAATACGCCTACAGTTACACATTTTACTTGTTCCTCTAAAAAGTTTAAAATCACCTAAAAGTATGCAATCTGCTGCTTTTCCTCGCGGTGTGGATAAAATCAAATGTAAATCATCGAATCACGTTGCGCTTTTTCGTCCAACTATTAATGCGCGTTCGTGTTACGAAAACAGCGTCCAGAGCGTTGCAGCTTATCAGGCGCTAACACGCGAAATCAAACCTTTCGCAGCGCACAGAAACGGCGAGCGAGGAACACATTAAATCACGACCGGATAGTGACGCTCCAGCCGAAGGATCCGGACGAATGGTGACACGGAGCCGCGACTCGCCAAAAAAAAAAAAACACACAAAATAAAACCAAAAAAAATTATCAAGAAATATAACCACCTGCCCCCTTGGCTGCCGAAACAAGGCCGGTCGGGGTGGGCGTGGGGAGTTGTGTTTTAATTTTGTCGTTTTTCCTTTTTTTTGGTTTTGTTTTGTTTTTTTACACGACCACCTCTCGGTTGCGACACGGGCAAGCGTCACAACGGCTGTCGGCAGTCGGTGGGAGGAATAAAATTTATTATTTGTTCTATAATAATATGAAAATGAGAAAAATCTTTCTCATCATCGCGTGTGCTTCCTGTCCGGGCGGTAGGATGCGATGACGCGGCGATGGTTGTAACATAAATAGGAACAAGCAGATGCACACCTGTTCTTGCGTTCGTAACGAGTTCTTTTTTTTTCTCGCCCCCCCCCTCTGTACGTATGGTTTTTCCTTCGTTTCAATTACAGTTCGCTGAACAGTGCGAGGGATGGGTGCGCGTTGGGGCGGCTGCTGCCTCCCAGACAAACTCTGGCTGCTTGCTGCGGGAGTGTGCTAAAGGATGCGCACTTGAAGATGGAAAAAGAAACAGAAAATCGAGCGCTAAGCATGTCGGTTGAATTATCATTGTTGCTTCATTAGCTCGATGTCTCCATTCCGCTGCAGCTTTCGCCAGCGAGCGATTGATGCAGATTTGTCGAACCGATGCTGATCGTTGCGCAGCACGGCAGCCGACAACGACGACGATGACGACGACAAAATAGGGTAGGTATTATATTTACCATCGCTCTTTCCAATCCTCCCTTAACGAAGTCCCGGCCACGGCCCTGCCTTGTAAGGAGCAAATTCGCCGTATACGAACCCAGCATCCATCAAACGTGACGCCTGCCGCCGCACGGTCTCGCTCTCCCGCAAACGATAGTTTAATCGAAAATCGAAAATCTCCCTTTCCAGCAGAACAGTCCTTCGCCGGGGCTGAAATTGCATCTTGCCCGCTTTCCCAGCCAAATGGTATAATGCAATGCAAATAACGAATGTATTTATGATTATTCGTCGTTACCGAAGCGCTCGGGCCGTCACACTTTGCCCGGACGACCCGGGGGAAGGGAAAGATTTTTGTTGCCACTTTTTTTTCTCGCTGTTTATTGTTGCGTTCGTTATCGTGCGATCGGATTTTGTTGTTCTTTGCCGACTCAGCTTTAAATCTGTACGGTGGCGGCAGACTGGAAATCGGTGGTTTCGTCGCCTGATTTCTAGCCCGCAGTGGAAAATCCACTCGAACGCAGAAAATTTGCGCAAAAATTTATTTAAAAATTCAAACTCGTCACGGCGACGGTCGCGTCACTCGTGACAGCCAGCCGGACAGTTGCATGTAACCCAAATACGTCACACAGGGACGTCCAGAGTTTTGTTTTTCAAATGGTCGCAGAAAACGTGCTGGAAAATGGTTATGCAAAACTTTTTTAATAAATTCAGTGAAAAAATAAACCCGGTAAAATACACACCATGTGCCGTTAAAAACTTCTTTATTTGGCTGTTTGAGGCAAATTTGCCTAGATGTATGCAATTCCGTGCGACATAATGAAGAATCAAATATTTGTCAACCGCCTAAATGTATACAATGCTACTAGAAAATACATAAATTATTCACCAACGGAGCGAATTGGGAATTTTGTAATTTTTCATAGTTGTTTAATCCATTTTGTTATAAGATTAGGTATATTTTTAATAACTTTTCTTCTTTTGATGCAAATTATACATTTTTTTACTATAACAAGACGAGGTGCTTCGAAAATTTATTAAATATGTCCGCTTAAAACCTACTTGTTAAAAAAAATGTTTTAAAAAATCATTCTTTATTTGGCTGTTTGAGGCAAAAAACTCAAACACTTTGACTTTTGACAACTTCTATATTTGGCTGTTTGAGACAAATTTGTCTAGAGGTATGCAATTCCGTGTGACA
>JXWZ01014308.1:0-19453 GCA_000956215.1 Anopheles farauti No. 4 | reverse complement strand
CACACACACACACACACACACATAGAGTAAAGTAACCAGTTTTACTGTGTGTAGCGGCAAATTGCGCGCACACACATCCCTCTTGCAACTACTCTTCCCGGGGTGGACACACGTTGATCACGATCATGCGGGAATGAATTTTCCGCCCTTTTTCTTGCGAGGGTGATAGAGGTAAACCCATCGAACGGAGAAAACAATAACCCCTGGTAGATTATGAAGGCTCCTCGAAGGTTCTTTTGTTAAACAACATTTAATTACGAACAGGACGAACACACACGACATTTAATAACGAAGACGGTGTTTCTCAATCGGGTTTTCAAATTTCACATCTGCATACTGCTTAAACTGAACTGTATTCTGTAAGTTTGTGAACGTTTAATGTAGTCGAACAGCATCAATAAATATGTATAGTTATAGCACAGGCTAGATAAAATAACCGGCGTATCGTTGGTGGTTGTTTGTTGAAATTTATTCTGAACTACCTGTCGCTTTTAGTCCACCCAGTACCACGAAGAACACTCACAGTACCTCAACGGTGTTTCCATCTATTTATTACATTTATTATCTACCTTTTTCGAATGAATTACTTTATTTCGTAGAACTGTAAAACAGAACCTCTCCGCCAGTCAGGCGAAGTGTTCCAGCACACAAAGCAATGCTGTGAGTAGAGTGTAGGGCGGAGAAGTTAAAGTTGCACAATGAATACCTTCATTTCAGCAACTTTCCAATGTACGTTTATGAAACTTAAAATCCTCCACCACCGCATTTTTCATTAAAAAAAAACAAAATGGCCATAGGGTAACGGAACGGCGCAAAACTACAATGATCTTTGAAGTATAGAAATTCAAAAAAACACAATGAAATAAAAAAAAGTCACAACATTGTTTCTCACCCAATAAATGCGAAAGAAACTATTAATTATCAAGCAAAACAAGCTAAGTGTACATAAGATTGAATTAAAACACGGTTCGCAAGTAGTCTCTTCCGTTTGTCTCTTCAGCATCGATTAAAATAACTTAAAATATTTTTCTGTCCCTTTGCCTGTAACGAAATAAAGATAATAAACCATCAATTGTCAGTCGGTCGCGGACGAATTTGTTCTACACCGTACGAACGTACCGTCTTCTCCATGATGTGCTTCTGTTTGCGATGAGGTTTATGCGCCGAAGACGCAGCTGTCGGTGATGAGCTTTCTCCTCCGTCCCCACTTTTACTGGAGGTTTGTTGCTTTGGTGAATTGGTTTTACGCCTTCGTTTGCGCGATATTGCACTACTGCTGTTGCTGGCTGGTGACGCACGGGAGCACACAGGTGAAGCGGTCTCGTCTGCGGAAGCATCACTAATCCTTCGGCGGTTGGAAAGTGTAACAAAATGTAACATCGATTGCTGCACCTGGGTCGGTGTAATTTGTTTAGTGTTAGATGGCGGCGTCACTTTTCCTTCTACACTCTCGTCCGCCACACTGGCACTACCTCCCACTGATGGTTGCGATGTGTCCGATGTCATTGATGGTGGCGTACTCGGGGGACTAATATACTGCGCCGAAGAAATGCATTGGCGTTTGCGGATTGGGGAGTTGTATGACTCGTCTGAAGAATCGCTATCGTGTATCTGCCGGCTCAGTCGCTTTCCTGTTGTTGGCGCTGATGTCGATCCCGAAGATTCCGAAACATTTGAAGGTTTTAAACGATTGATTTTGCTCTCACTTTCCACCAGTCTTGTTTGGGAAACTGGATGCCGTACGGCGATCGGTGCGATTCCCTTCTCTCCCAATTCATGCTCCGAGCTGGTTTTGTCCGACTCATCTGAGGATGAAATTATTCTAGAACTTAGCCTGGTCGTTAACCTTCTCGGTTGTACTTGTTCTATACTGGTTTCGCTGTTCGTGCGTTTCCGATCGGAATCATCTGAATCTTCTGATTGTAAACGGTACCATTGTCTCGTACGCTTTCTGTCCGCATTGATAATCGACGCTTCGGAAGTGCTGGAAAGATTATCTACCTCCTTCGCCGGCGAGCGCTCAGCACTCGTCGCAGAGGGAGAGGGTGCATTGGAATTTTCATCCAACTGTTTTAAATTGCTAGACGGTTCTGACTTTATTGGAACCGACGTTGGTAAGGGTAGTGCACTGGCGGAGTCAACATCCGACTCATCCGTTACGATCCGGCGGACACGTTTCCCCGTGTTTTGCCTAACGCAACGTCGAATTTGACTAGAGCTCGAATCCGACCGTTCACTATCCGAGGACACAATTCGAAATTGTCGCTTGGACAATCGTCGTATATTGGCTAATATTTCATCGCTACTAGAACAGTGAACACCCGATTCGCCCGAACCGAGTTCGTCTTCCTTACTTGTCATGCCTAGTGACACCGACGACACGGTAGATATAGAGCCGGCATCGTCCTCGCTATCGTCGCTGCTATCGTCTTCCTCCACTATACGCTCACCAACAATCGGTTTGCACAGCTGACAGATGTATGTCCGTGACGATACCTGTTGCTCCATGCACTGACGATGGCGACACGTTGACCCGCACGAACCACACACAACTAGTCGCCACTGGGTGTTGTCCTTTGTGCGACCCTCCTGACACTTGCACTTCTCCGCGTCGCATGCCGTCGGCCGAATAAGCTGCTCCTGGAAGGCATTCGGTTCCAGCTCCCACGCCGCATCACGCTCAGGTACAAACACACCACGCAACGGAATCTCAGCCAGAAACGTGTCCTCGTTCTTGCATAGAGGACACTTAAAAAAGTACCCCGCTGTTTGGGCATAACGCGCAAGACAATGCTGATGGAACCACCCGTTCTTGCAGCACGGTGCCCGAATCGAGGAAATCTTCTCATACGGCCCCATCTCGTCGTAACATATTGAGCACGGTTCATCAGGCGCATGGGGTTTAGCTTCCGATTTCAGTGGAACATGCGAGGCACACCACGACTGAAATGTGTCCGTATAGTGTGACAGACAACGCTTCTGTATGCCGCAAACGGTGTGAAAAGTCCGCAGGCACTTCTTCGCACAGCATGAAACATTCGCGTGCAGCTGCTTGCAGATGTAGCAACGACTTTTCTTCGTCCGCTCATTCTCTCTGCGAATGTCCTGCTCGAGAAAACCAAATATGCCCACCGTATCGTTTACACCATTCTGCACGAGATTGGACGACAGCAACTAATCGATCATGGAACGGAAAGAAAGAACAAAAAACCATTTAGTTTATAACGTTGCATCCTCTCGGTACACTGTTTACTAAACAAGTAACACCGCTTACCAGACAGTAGTAATGCACGGTAATCTTCCATTTCGTGTAGAACTTTCCGTACAGCAGCTCATTGTCCGCCTTGCTTTTGCACAGATAGCATACTTTACTCATCGTGCAGCTCAACACATTTTACGACACAAATTAATACATTTGGTGATGGAAAGTGTTCGTCACATTGAGTGGTAACTCTTCAAGTTACTTTACAATATTTTGTTTCGATTGCTTGGCAGCCCACACCAAAAAACGCGTTTTTACCATGGACAGTAAAAAAAATTATTTTTCGATACAAGCTACCACAGCAGCTCGAAGGGATGGCGCTAAATGTGCTCGTTTACACTGCTAGCTTGACGGGTGAGTCTGACAAAAATCCAATAAAAAAAACAGTCTCCGTCACGAAAGAATGCGCGCGCAACACATGACGCGAACAGAATAACATTAGGTTCGAAATTCACATGCTTAATGTTGTTTTGGATATATATTCTTATTATAATCACGACGAAGTTCTTACGAGGCGTGGAATCGACGCCAAACAACCGTTCAAAATTCCAGAATCAAATTCATAGATGTCACAACAAACCGAAACGCTGTTAAAAATGAAAACAAACTTTGACAGTAGGCGTTGGGGTGTCGTCATATAGTGGTGGTTTAACACTGTTATTTATCCTTTGAATCGGGCTGGTTTTTCTTCATGGTTTTTATTTTTATAGACAAAAGCTTTTTGCCGCTATTTATTGCGCTACCACTCCAAGATATTCTAATGCACAATCAATATTTTAAAACTTTGCCGGCGGTACGCCGGCATATTCTTCGTACTTCCAAGAAACCCAAGATATTTACAGATCGAACTGCATAAGATGTTTACATCATTTATGATCAGATCAAATTTATAAACCGTTTTAAAAAAAGCTAGGTATTCATACATTTTGACATGATGGTGATCTTTATTATCAGGACACATCGTCCTTCCATTTTCATGTTTATATCATACTTTTCAATACAATTTATATAAACATAGCAGGTTTTTCAGTTTTTAAACGCTGTCGGGTTATTAGTATCTCGCGGCACAAGATGGATCATGATCTTGATACCTTCGCCTTGTGAAGCCACACGGAAAGCCTCGTGCACGTCCTGCAAATCAAAATGATGCGAAACTAACGGCTTAACATCGACGTATCCACTAGCCACAATTTCTAGTGCAGCTGGGTAGCTGAAAAACAAATAACAAATCAACGATAAGCACCCAGATTAGTGTTCACTTTGCACGTGTCTACTTACTCATGATTGTAACGCATAGCGGTGGTAATTTCAATTTCCCTAGAAATTGCGTCCACCATTGGTAGCTGTACATCTTTGTTTCCCAGGCCAACAAGACAAATACGTCCCGCGTTTCGAGTGGCCTTGATCGAGGTTCGCATGCCCGACTGGGAACCGGTGCACTCCAGCACTCGATCAGCCGGGCCGCCAAGAATATCATGCATTTTTTTTACTAACTCATCTTCTGTGTCCTCCTTGCGAATTCCGATCGTGCCAGTAACGCCAAGTTTTTTGGCAACTTCTAGGCGATGTTTAGCATGCTCGAGATCCAGTATAACCGTGCGCGTAGCTCCCATAGCTTTGGCTGCAATCAAACACACTAGCCCAATAGGACCAGCACCAAAGATGACTACCTTGTGTCCCAAACCGATCTGAACACGTCGACCAGCGTACACGGCAACTGCCAGCGGTTCCAGCAATGCACCCTCCTCCATAGTAACGTGGTCGGGCAGCTTGAAGCAGCAGTCCGCATACTGAGCGTAATAGTTCGAACAGTTTCCATCGTGCTTTTGCGTTGTACAATGTTTCCCATCCAGACAGATGTTGTACTTGCCCACTTTGCACAGATCACACGTGCGGCAACCTGCAGCCGGCTCGATCGCCACACGATCACCCACTTTCAGATGTGTCACCGTGCTGCCCACTTTACGCACCACACCGGCCGACTCATGGCCGAGCACGATTGGTTTGACCAGGCGTTGAGCACCGAAACCACCGTCCTTAAGGAAATGGATGTCCGTCCCACAGATACCGCAACTATCAACCTCCACCACAACCTCGTTGAAGGCCGGCTCCGGAATTGGCCGTTCGTCCAAGCGAAGGTCATTTGGGCCGTACACGGTAGCGGCTAAATTTTTGTTCGGTGCCATCTCAATCGTTTCAACACTTTGCAGCCAGGTTACGTAGGTTAATCAGAGCAAGTGGACTGGCGCGCGCCGTAACGTACACTCGCTTATATAAAGCAGGACTAACCCACGCGTACGTGTTTCTGTACATTTTACGGCGCGCGCAAACACATGGACGATCGCGTTGCGATAATCAACTTTACATGGTGCCAATCTATCGGCAGTTCTATCAGTAGAGAGTGGTGTGCACATAGCTAAGTTATTGACAGCTTACCGTTGACAAACGATAATAATCCTAATCGGTAGTAACGCTGCCCAGCTCTTATCGTTATCTACATGTCATAGCATTTTGGACCATCAACTTTGGTCCATTTTTTATTCCATTTAGTACCAGAATCAGTTTGCTTAGTTAACAAATTTCTTTGGATTGTTGCTATCTCGGGGCGTAAGGTGTACCATAACCTTCAAACCTTCACCGGAGGCGGCCACACGGAAAGCTTCGTTCACGTCCTTCAGATCGAAATGATGCGAAACTAGCGGTTTCACGTCCACGTATCCACTTGCTACGATTTCCAGGGCTGCAGGGTAGCTGTAAAACACGTTTAAATAGTTTGTTGTTTATCATATGTAATTTTACCGTCCGCACGTAATACACATAGATACTCACTCATGATTATATCGCATGACGGTGATAATTTGAATTTCGCGCGAAATTGCATCCACCATCGGTAGCTGTACTTCCTCATTGCCCAAACCAACCAAACACACAATGCCGGCGTTTCGAGTCGCTTTGATGGAAATTCGCATTCCCGACTGAGAGCCCGTGCATTCCAGCACACGATCGGCCGGACCTCCCAACGCGTCGTGTATCTGTTTCACGATGCCTTCCTCCTTATCGGACGCACCGATCGGTATTATCGCCGTTGCTCCCAGCTTTGTGGCCGCTTCCAGTCGCTTGCCAGCTTTTGCCAAATCAAGAACCACTATTTTCGTAGCACCCATAGCTTTCGCCACGACGACTGAAATCAAGCCGATGGGACCAGCACCAAAAACGACCACTTTACTGCCCAACCGAATGTCCGCTCGGCGGCCCGCGTACACACCGACGGCCAACGGTTCCAACAGTGCGCCCTCCTCCATCGTAACGTGGTCGGGCAGCTTGAAGCAACAGTCGGCGTAGTGCACGAAGAAGTTGGAACAGTTACCATCGTGGTTCTTGGTTGGGCAATGCTTTCCAGTCAAGCAGATGTTGTATTTGCCCACTTTGCACAGATCACACGTACGGCAACCGGCTGCCGGCTCGATCGCCACACGATCGCCCACCTTCAGGTGCGTAACGGCGCTGCCTATCTTACGCACCACACCGGCCGACTCGTGTCCAAGCACCAAAGGACGAATAAGTTTCTGGTCTCCAAAACCACCCTCCTTTAGGAAATGCACATCCGTGCCACAGATGCCGCAGCTGTCCACCTCCAGCACTACTTCGTTAAACGCCGGTTCAGGTGTCGCGATCGGCACCAAACGCAGATCATTGGGACCGTAGCACACGGCGGCCATATTTTGTTGCGGAGGAGCCATTACTGTTCGCTGTTTTGGTTTCACAAATTTTAACAATCACCGACTTCCAGGCGTTTCCGGAACTGATGGCTTAGTGCTTCAGCGATGAGATCTTTTATACAAAATACAGCCCAGTGGCTGTTGTGGTTGCCTATTCATTTGCATACTTTTCACTCCCGGCCCCGCCCAAAAAGGTTGAAAGTCATTCTTTCCATCTCGTTTACGTTCCTACACCTACGCTTAATCAGCTAAATGAACACCATTTAGATTGTCCTGTTGTTTGTCAATAGCGCTATAATTGGTCGAGTGATAGAAGGAAGTGCACAGTAGGATGTTGGGAGGACCTCCCATAGTAGCAAACAATGAACTTACACACACACACACACACACACACATGTGCAGTTGATTATCATCCCAACAACAGACCTTTTCATGTATCAAAATAAAACATATAAACAGTATCCACTGCTAATCTTTATGGCCGAAATAAAGAACCTCATCTCGGTTTAAAGTTCGAAGGGGTATGTTGCCACTTACGCAATCCAAACAACGTTCTAATACCGCTACTCTGCCCACTGTGCTGACCACATGCGTCTGTTCCCAGTCATTTACGACTGGGCTATAAGGTTATCTAATCGGTGAACTGTGCACTTTATTGGCAGCATATTTTCCCCCCTAGAGAGAGAGACAGGGAATCTGTCGATTCGTCGAACACTGATCCGACGGCCATGCCTCCGTGTGTACTGATAACGATAATGCTATTTTGCGGAGCATCTACAATAGAATGACTAGTTCAAACTGGCGCCAGAATGTATTAGAGCGATTGATGCCGTTGGTGCCGTGTGCTACTCGCGCTTGTGTGCTGAAAGATTAGCGGAAGACAGCAAGGTGTAGTGGACTATTCAAATTACCCGACCAATGATTCTCCTTCGATGAGCAAACATGATACAATCGCAACTCGCTGTATAGCGCCAGCGATCAATCGTTTGTCATAATAAAGTACCTCGCCCATTGTTACAATCAGCACAGATCTATCTTCGCGAGATCGTGCTGTAAAAGCTGAAATGCACAGCAGGTCAGGGATGAACGAGTAAACTGCGAAATGATTACACTTCGATTGATGGAGATTTCCTTCGAACGTCCCAGTACTCAGTGCCAGAAACACATAAAGTTGGACCACGTGACAAAGGTCAGTGCAAACGTGCCTCTATGGCACCTTGAATAGAATGGAAGTACGATTGAAACTAAGTAAATACTATAAAGATTTATTAAGACTTCAATCCACAACCTATAAACCCCAGTGCCGCCTCACCTGCAGTGCGTCCTCTTCTTAAATTTTACGTTCCGGGTTATTTTTGTTCCTTGGTTGGCAGTGGATCATCACCTTGATCGCTCCGTCCAATCCGTAACGTGATGTTTTGAAAGCCTCCACCGAATCCTTCAGATCGTAATGGTGTGTGATGAGTTTTCGCGCATCGATCGTTCCATTCGCTACCATCGCTAAGGCTGCTGGGTAGCAGTTTGCATATCGAAAGGCCGGGCGAATATCGATCTCTCGCACCAAAGCCGTCGTAATCGGGATACGCTGCTGTATCGCTCCAATACCAACCAAAGTCAATACGCCGCCCGGCACGGTGGCAGCTATTCCTATCTGCACGCATGCTTCCGCACCCGTGCACTCGATACTTATGTCCGGTGCGGTGCCCAGAAGCAGATGAATTCTTCGCACAATAGCCTCCTGCGTCTCGTGTCCACTGACGGCTAGCGTTGCATCGGCTCCCAGTGCTTTTGCCAGTTCCAGTTTACTGTCCATTAAATCTATCACGCACACTTTTGCCGCACCCATCGCTTTAGCAACCAGCATCGTCACGAGTCCGATTGGTCCAGCACCGAGCACTAGCACCGTGTTACCGATTCCAACTCCACCACGCCGACAACAATGCACGGCGACGGCCAGTGGCTCTAGAAGAGCACCCTCCTCCATGGTGACATTGGATGGCAGCTTAAAACAGCAATCTGCAGCGTGCGTGTAATAATTGCACAGATTCCCCTGAGCAGTCGTTGCACAGTAGACACCATCCGGGCAGAGATTGTACCGACCGGCCTTACAGAAGCGACACGTGCGACAACCTATGGCCGGCTCTATCGCTACACGATCACCTACTTTCAGATTCGTTACTTTACGCCCAACTTCTACCACTACACCGGACGATTCGTGGCCGAGAATTAGCGTATCCTTTAGCTTATAGTCACCGAACCCACCGTGCGATATGTAGTGTACATCCGATCCACAGATTCCCACACAGTCCATTTCGATCAGAACTTCGTGGTCGAGCGGTGTCGGCATAGGTATTTCCTCCTGTTGGTTCAAGGTTTATTTGAAAACATCATATATTTAACCTACCTGATTGACTGAACTTCGTAAACTTCTCTCACTTACCACACGAAAGTCTTCAATGCCGTACACCACGCCGGCAAGATTTTTAGTTTTTCGCTGTGCCATTCTGATGCAGGGTTTAGTTCTCGTCTTGCGTTAGTACACTGGTTCAGCGTTGATGGTCGCGCTAATGGTTACTAAAGCCCTCGGATCATCCTGCAGCGGTTTATGTATCCCGCAAGCTAGTTGCAAACTACTCGGCTAATCGATGCATGGTAAAAAAAGAGTAAAAACCTTGCTCTAAAGACCAGGGTGCTCACGTGAAAGACTAATCAGCATGGCAAGCAGCGTTTCACTCGTACTTTTAGTGACGAGCGATGTTAATTAATCAATCCGTTGGTTTTATTGAACCGATTTAATCTTTCTTTCGGTGCAAATGAATATTACTAAATAAGCATCAGTATTTTTAGTATTTGCTCAAACAATTTTATCATTTGCCCAAACGAGCACATACTATAGCTATTGTACTTTATGACAAAAATAGTTTGCTAAAATTTGATCAAAATAATCCATCCATTTCCGGGATGTGGATTCAAAATTGTTCAGCACTGCTAACAAGTTTCCTTCCGTTGCTGTCACTAGGAACGTCAACAAACCGGTATGGTGTGTTGTAAACAAACCGCTTTAATGTTCCCGCTGCGAGGAACAGTTTTAGCGTATTTTTATCACCAATTTATCAGCTTATCAACGTTTGTTATGATTCTGTAAACTGCCAGTGATTGAGTGAAAAAACAAACAGTTGATAAAGCAAACCAGTTGCAGTTTGTCTTTTTGCATATCGCCAAACACATTTACCCATTATTTGCATCCACAAATAACCCGTTAAAGGGATTTTGCGCTGTATTTGCTTCATATGATCACTTGAAAGAGATTTCTACAATCGTCCTTCGTGCCATTACAAACGAAAGAATGCTGATAAGCACGCAGCACATACAGGAACAGCATTCATTTTAGTTATTGTACGTACGTATAGTGAATTTCTCGTCAAGTTTGAGTTTACAATTCCCAGTCCCAGGCAAACATCAATAGACCAATCGACAGGCATAAACTCACTCTCACTAACACACACTCAACTCAACGAGCGTCGGAATTAATAAAACTTGAGCGACAAAGCAGATAAAGCCGGGTGCTTCGTTGGGGTCTATTACAGTTGCATTTCAAAGCCGGAACGGACACGACTTTAGTTTGAACCAAAACAGTCTCGTTAGTTCCTAGCGCAATGGGTGATAAGAAAGACAACCTTACCGCAGTACTTTACGGCATCGAAGACTTACGCCTAGAACAGCGCCCAATTCCGGTACCAAAGGAAGATGGTAAGAATGTGCATCCAGGTCGATGCACACCAGCCAGCATCGCATCTGCTGTTCATAACCCATTTGACGTTGCTTGTTTTTAGAGGTTCTGCTGGAGATGGATGTGGTTGGCATCTGTGGCTCAGACGTGCATTATCTGGTCAAAGGACGTATCGGTGATTTCATTGTAAAAAAGCCGATGGTCATCGGGCACGAAGCATCCGGCATCGTTTCAAAGGTGGGTGCCAAGGTAAAGCACCTAAAGGTTGGTGATCGAGTTGCGATCGAGCCCGGCTACGGTTGCCGTACGTGCGAATATTGCAAGGCAGGATCGTACAATCTGTGTCCGGACATGATCTTCTGTGCGACGCCCCCATACGATGGCAACCTCACCCGCTACTTTACCCATCCGGCCGATTTCTGTTATAAACTTCCGGATCATGTGACAATGGAGGAAGGAGCACTGCTAGAACCGCTGTCGGTCGGGGTGCATGCTTGTCGACGCGCTAACGTTGGACTCGGTTCGCAAGTATTAATCCTTGGCGCAGGACCAATCGGATTGGTGACACTCATCGTAGCCAAAGCGATGGGTGCTGGTAAGGTGCTTATTACCGATTTGCTACAGAATCGACTCGATGTGGCCAAGGAGCTGGGTGCGGATGAAACATTGGTGATTGACAAGGATGCATCAGAGGCTGAGTTGGTAAAGGCAATCCATGAGCGCATGGGGGGTGCACCGGAGAAAACTATCGATTGCAGTGGTGCGGAGGCAACGGCCAGACTGTCGATCTTAGCTACGAAGGCTGGCGGGGTGGGCGTTATGGTAGGAATGGGTGCACCTGAAGTGAAGTTGCCCCTCGTAAATGCGCTTGCCCGTGAGGTCGACATACGCGGTGTGTTCCGGTACTGTAACGAGTGAGTGTTACAAGTGAATATGTATTTTAGAAAAAAAAGAAAGGATAATAATTGGTTTTCTTCTACCACATTTTAGCTACCCGGTGGCGCTAAGCTTGGTTGCCAGCGGTAACGTGAACGTAAAGCGATTGATTACGCATCATTTCAACATCGAGGAAACAGCCAAAGCTTTTCACACGACCCGCCACGGTGTAGATGGAGCCATAAAGGTAATGATCCATGTGCAGCCAAAAGACGTAAATAATCCAAAATAGATAAGACCGATATGATAGAAGTAATAAAGTATGAAAGTCTATGCCTGTATCAGCATTGGGACGAAGTCTATTTATTTGAGTGTATCACGTGTTTAAGAAAATTTATGAAAATTATTTACTCAAGAAACGAACAATAAACAATCTTCAATGAAGAAACAATAAATGATTCGACATGCAGTGCCTACATTTAAATGTTATGACTGATTTGTGAAGTGTTGGTTTTAATATTATTTTAGTCCACTACCCCTGCATTTTGTTTGACATTTGCTACACAACAAAAACTTGTCATCATCAATTCGAGCTAAATCACAACAAACCCTCTTGATATTGTTTCTTATTATCGTGAATTGTAATTGTATTCTTCATAACTGCACGTAGTTTTTAAATTAGTAAAAAATTTTTCATCATGAACGTGATACAGTCTAACATCTCTACTACGATCAGAAGTTTCAACATTTGCGACGATATCAGAATAGAAGTGAAAAGGTTTCGAACTAATGCAAGCATCGACGAGGTTGATATTGAAGATGACGAAGACGATATTTGTAAGCTCGATCCGCAATGGCTATTTGTATCGAATGCGACCTCTACAGCGCTCTTCTCCGATTCTAGCCGTAATACAAAAGATTCACAGAACGTTTGCCGATCCGCACAGTACTACCTTCGATCAAGCAACGCTAAAATCAATCATCGCTCGGTTGGACGACATCGAAAAGAAATTGGAAAATGTCATCTACATGAACCAGCAGGCAGATGCACTAGAGGCGTCCTCTAGACAAACTCTCCTGAACGCGGCATCCTCGTCCAGTGGCGTCGTGGGAGTTGGCAGTACCGGCGACGAAGGAATGGAGCTGAAGCTGGAGCTAGAATCGGATAGTGAGCTGATTGGAGAGTTCATCGAGCAGGACGATCTGAAACTAGTCGAATTCCCCATCAACCGCATCGAGGAGCTAAAAGAACTGGAAGAATCCATCACGTCCGATCAGGAGTCGTTCGTTTCCTTTGTAAGATCCGATGTGGTTTGTGCTTTGAAATAGAGCTTGTTTAACAATTGTTGCATTGTAGGTAAACTTCATCAGCGCTACCGTTCAAAAACACAACCGCAATCTGGAGCTCGTTCTGAAGGATTTCATCACGGAAACACTCATCAGCGAGCTTGGCTACAGTACCACCAAAGAATCAATGCTGTCATTCTACATCTTCAATCAGCTGTTGTACGGTATGAGATAACATTTCCTTGTAGGTAAGAGGTGAAATTGATTGAAATGTTTTGCTTATTTGTCTCATAGATATCTGGAAGAATGACTATTCAACACTCAATGACTACAATAACAAACTGAAAAATATCGTAACTAAAACACAGAATCGTCTACGATCGAACAAGAATAAGAAATAAGACAATAAACGTTAATTTTTTTCCTAATTGTGGTAGGCCCCGTCATTGGGCCAAGAGATTCCATACGCTGTGTCTGCGCTGTGCCGCTGTCCTTTCCAATCCAACTAGATGCTTGAATGCAAAACACAAATTAACGTATCGTATGGTTTTTCAACGTCTAATTTTCACTTTATTTAACGCCTTTGGTGTGTCTGATTTCTCCTCGTGTACGCCAAACATAGTTTTGTATGTGACCCCGTTGGCAGGGATGTGAGGCCCACCTCTGCTGCCTATTTGTGACGAATTTCTTTTTGCACACGATGCAATACTGGAAATTACGATGCCACCCACAGCAAGATACCGATGTGCAGGCTCCGGACCCGCACACAGTTTTAGTGTTCAGTTTGAACGTGTAGACTTTCTTAAAATTATTGGCATTTGATGCATCGCTGCGTTCGTGTATCTTGATTGGTTGTGGAGACAATCATTCCCTAACAGAAGATATTAACGTACAGAGCCATGAAGGACAGTGGTGGAAGGGAGAAGGAAAACAGTTAGGTAGAAGGGGAAGCTGAGGAGCAGGGCTCTTTACTGCACTCCGAGCTTCTTTTTCAGCGACTCTGGCATCTCTGGCGGCGGTGGGCGTGGGATGGAGAGGGCAACCTTCACACCGTCGTAGATGAACCACTGCAGGGCGGTCAGCGTACCGATCATGATGATACGCGGCATCAGACCGTTCCACATGCCCATGAATCCAAGCTGCTTCGCCACATCGAACGCCGACGATCCCTTGGCCTGGTTCAGCTTCGACACCACCACATCGGCCGGGTGGGAGACGATGGCACAGAACACACCGGCAATGTAACCAGCGGCAAACGTGACAATCAGCTGTTCACCCTTCGAGCACTGGTCACGTGGCTTCGGCACAACGTAGCTATGGAAAGTTGAAAGAGCAACAAACGCGTTAAAACACGTAAACACATTTGCAACCATAAAATCATACGAGGAACCAAACACTCACGCATAGAGCAGCTCGACAGTCTTTTCAAAGCAGGCGAACTTCATCATCGTGTACGGGATTTGACGGCACCAGAGGGGCACCAGACCCTTGTAGAACGCCATAATTCCTTCCTCACCCATCATCTTCGGCATCGCCTCGCGCATCGTGTTGGCGTAGCCCGGCATGGTCTGGATCTTGACCTTGGCGGCCTCGAACGGAGACAGCGCCATGTCGGCGAAGAATTCGGCCGATGCCGAAGCGGCCAGGTACAGCCAGGTGCGGTACAGATACGCATTCTCCTCACCCAGCATGTTAGCATACTGCACCTTGAACACCTCATACAGCCCGAACTTGAAGGCACCCTACGAGTGGGGAAAAAGAAAGAGATTCATTACTTCCGCCTCATTTGCTCGTGATGCGTTGTGAACTGATAAGCAACAAATGAGAATGTCATCACAAGTTCACACGTTACGGTACGCAGGGAGCGCGCACCACTATGTCACATTTGTGTGCTGAGAATATTAGCGTTCATTATCTGCTATGGTTTTCATGGAGTAAACGCCACGTGTGTGATGGGATCGTGCGGCGTTGATCCCTTTTGTGCTCGGTAATAAACACATCTGATTGCATTTTGCATCCACCGTGACACGTTTTGTAATAGAAATATAGAAAATCCAGACATGCATAGTACATGCTTGCAGTGAGTTCTTTGCCTTTGACTTGTAGGGATAATCAAAGGAATGAATGGAATGGGAATGGGTTCCTTTTTTTAAAGGAACCCATTAGAAGAAATTGATTACTTTTATAGAATATATGCTAAGTCGGAGCAACGCATGTACTAATACTAAATCCCACACTACAATGAACACAACCAAATCGTACCTGTGCCGAGTAGCCGAAGAATGTCGGTGCCCATCCCTTCACCAGACCACGCGAACCGTCCTCGGCGAGGGTCAGCTTGAAACCGTGGAACACGTTCTTGTACTTAGCCTGGTCGACCTGCAGCCGGCACTTGACCAGATCGAGCGGCACGACGAACGTGTGTGTGGAGCCGCAGGAAATGATGCCACCAAGACCGCACAGCACGAAGAACTTGGTCGAACCGAACTCCACCTCATCGGAGGCAGCGGCAGCGATCGAGCGGCCACGAACCGGACCGGCAACGGTACCGGCGTCGCATTGGGCCTTCGTGAACGGAGTCTTGAAGGGAGAGTTACGGGCAGCGTCCAACAGTGCGGAGAACATGGTGTGGCTGTTTTGTTTAGGTCGCTCTTATTCGGGAGAAGAGTTCTGAAAGCAAAACGTAAAAGTGTGTCATGAAAAAATCGCTACTAAGGTGCATCATTTTAAATATTGGCATAATTTCATATAATCCCGCTGCATGCGCCTGCATTTGTCCTCACACATCCGGCCTGCAAATATCGCACAATTATGTAAGACTTCCATGCGGTGTTTCGAACCCGTCGTCAAGACAGACTTACGTCTTCCTTTGTAATTACCAATAGCTTAGAAGAGCAACGACGTCAGAAAATAAACAAACCCGCATCGACCGTGCACGACCACCGACTTCAGAAGTAAGACTCTTCTTTTTGTAACACTCAAGACACACATTCGAAGGTTCAATGTTGCATAATGACCTCCTTATTCTCATCACATGAGTTTGGTTTTGTGAGTGCTCTTTAAAAATAGTTGAAACCATTGACACGCGGTGGTAGTCGGATACAAGGTACTAACCATCGCTTCTAATGCAATCGATTGCGCGTTCGATTGTCTAATTTGATGCCAATGCCGAAAATACTTTCGCTACTTTCGTTGTGGGTGCGAACAACACGCTACTAGCTTAGTATTCGACAATTTCACATGCATCGTGGTTGGAGGACGCTGCACTATCAAACCGCGTGCGGCAGCAATTGAAGGATCTAATAAGACAAACCAACCTCTTACGGGATAGCCGAGATTCGTTTGTCCAAGTTCAAGAACAACCATGCTAACTGGTAACCAGCTAACCAAATGGTAGACGTCGGCTGGCTGACGATGGTGAGAAAGACGTGAACACGGGTGTGTCTAAAATTAAATTCTCGATCCACACATACACGAGGCATCAAAACGACATTGGCGCACACAGCACCATCTGCGACAACGACACACCATCGCTATATTGTCTAACGCTGGTTGATGTAATTCTTTTAATTTTGCTTATGCGATCAAGTAAAAGTACATATTGACGCAAAGGAGACTATGAAATTATTTTGAATAAAAAAATAGCAAAACCCGAGATTTTCACAACCAACTCGTTCAAATTTATCTTGTTACATAACTTCTCAAGTGGATGACTGACGAGGGTCGGAAAATCGTGCACCTTAACGGCGCGAGTTCGGAACACATCAACTAACTCCTATATCGAAAACTCGCGTGGAGCACATACACACAGTTATCGACGATGCTTTCCTGTTGCATACTGCGAGAGTTTCTACCTGTGTAAAACTATTTTAAATAGTTGATTTGAGTCGAAGAAAAGAAAAACTTTCCACTATTCTTTTGGACACAGTGCACTAAAATGTTCTTTGCCGCATAACTTCTAACCCTCTTGGTCTTGGTTCTGTTCCACTAGCGTTACTTTCGTAGCGAGATAAATATCCGAGATTCGGTTTGAGACCCTTTTCTCTTTTTTGCGTTACCGGGACGATTGCGTTTACCTTCAATATCCGTCGCCTTCTGCGATGCGAGATGTTTCCGTACTACGGTCGCTCTGAGCCGCGGTTTCAACTGAAAGTACTGGCATAGTTGCTGATTATTCGCCAGTAATGCTCATCTGCTAACCAGAAGCGTGTGTGTGTGTGTGTTTGCTGACATACACACATGTACGTCGTAACGGTCGTAGCAACTTACGAGCGGATCTCCCACGGATCACTTTCCTACGCTGTTTTCCTTTTTTCCACACAACCACGCTGGGAAAATTCTGCGAGCATGTCCGTTGTCGATTCGCTGCTCTATGAAGAGATTTCTCTCGCGCTAGAAGCACCCGATGAGAACAGTAAGTACAAGTCGTGAGAGAAAATGAAGGACTTTCCCGCTGAATACTGTCAACCCCCACAACGCATACACGGTGTGAGTAGTCAGAGGAAGTACCTCATTCGCCCCGTGTGTTCACCCCCTTAATATTCCTTTAAGATCTAAACACACACAGTTGTACAGTTTAAACGATGACGTCACAATGAATCAAGAAAAGATCAACGTCGGACGACAGTTTTCATTTTCATCAGCTGCCGAAGGACAACAATTCAAGCAATCCTAAAGTAAACCTACACGAGGCAACGGATGACGTTCTGCGTCGACGGCGTTGTATTTTTGTTGAACGTTTGGCATATTCAACATCTCGCCCCAGTACTTTCAACGTGCGAATGATCTTCGCGTTGTGGTCTGCGACTTATAGAAAAAGGTGAATCAAATGCATTTTCGATGTAACAATGATTACTTCCATTTGTTACACCACAGATAAGTGTAAGTGAAAAGGCGAGTGGGAAAATTCTTTAAAATTATTTAACCCGCTTTGATTACGCTGGTGGTAAGGATTACATGGTGATATTTTCATTGCAAACTGAGCTGTACATGGACTAGGAGCACTTTTTACTTGATCAAATCTTTATCGGTCTATTAGCAAACCGCGTTTTAGGGCACTCCTTACGCGGTATAGCACAACACTCAATGCGGTAGATAATTTCTTCCTAACGCTTTGTGGAACAGGATTACACTAAATTTTAAACCCAACCAAACAGACAATCACAACGATATTTCTCACGCAACAGAAACATTCAACGCACGTGGTTATTTTTACTAATCGTAGCGTAATCCACACGGTTTCAGGAATTTATTCACGATGGTGCAGTCGCACTGAAAAATAGCACACTGGAGTGGGGAATGCTTCGTAGTACACACACCCGTTTTTTTAATACGCGATCGTCGCACAGTCCTACTCGCTCATGTACTTGATCCTCATTTACTTCCTTCTTACTGCCATCCGTCATGCCAATCGTAAAACTTATTAGGTAAGAGGCATAACCACCACAACGCGGCTCGTTTGTTTTGCTTCACAAAAAATATCATTCGGTCGATAGAAATCCCGATTCAAACACGCATTGGTTGCACATCACATCACATCACACACAGATACAAATACGGGCGCGCGATTTTTACACTTCTTCGTCGTCGTTCCATTCTGCTGCGGCGACAATTGCAACCCAAGTAAACTAAAACAGTAGTGCACCATACCATCACAAAGCACAACTTCCTTCTACACGCGTTGGAATTATTCTACGTTCAGCTTCTTCTTCAGCGACTCTGGCATCTCTGGTGGCGGTGGGCGGGGGATGGAGAGGGCAACCTTCACACCGTCGTAGATGAACCACTGCAGGGCGGTCAGCGTACCGATCATGATGATACGCGGCGTCAGACCGTTCCACATGCCCATGAAGCCAAGCTGCTTCGCCACACCGAACGCCGACGATCCCTTGGCCTGGTTCAACTTCGACACCACCACATCGGCCGGGTGGGACACGACGGCACAGAACACACCGGCAATGTAACCGGCGGCGAACGTCACCACCAGCTGTTCACCCTTCGAGCACTGGTCACGTGGCTTCGGCACGACATGCCTGTGAAGGGATGGAGATGAACATGAAACACTCGTTAGTAAAGCGATTCAGCCTAGCAAAAGCACCACCATTCGACGTACTTGTATAGCAGCTCGACGGTCTTCTCGAAGCAGGCGAACTTCATCATCGTGTACGGGATCTGACGACACCAGAGGGGCACGAGACCCTTGTAGAACGCCATAACACCCTCCTCACCCATCATCTTCGGCATAGCCTGACGCATCGTGTTGGCGTAGCCCGGCATGGTCTGGATCTTCACCTTGGCGGCCTCCAACGGTGCCAGCGCAATATCGGCGAAGAATTCGGCAGAAGCCGATGCGCCTAGATAGACCCAGGTACGGTACAGGTATGCATTCTCCTCGCCGATCATACCGGCATACTGGATTTTGAATACCTCATACAGCCCGAACTTGAAGGCACCCTAATAAAAAATAGAGAGGGTTACTAAGTTTTCGTACAATACCAACTGCTCATCTCAACATATTTATATCGGTGGATCGGATGTTAAAAGGTCGATGGATCTTATTCTTAGGTTACAAAAAAAAAA
>JXWZ01014303.1:0-13990 GCA_000956215.1 Anopheles farauti No. 4 | reverse complement strand
GCATCACCAGCGAAACCGGCCTTGCACATACCGGATCCGTTGTCAACGACCAGTGCTGCCGCATCATCGTCGCACATTTTGATCTTTTTTAAGTGTTTAACTCAACGACACGAAAGCACGGAGCGAGATCTGAATCTGGACGGAGATAGAACACAAAGTTTGAAGACGATTAGGAACACTGCAAAAAAAAAAGCGTCCCGAAAATATTCCAACACTGCCACAAACACTTGGTTGAGAACAGTCCTCAAGCGAGCCGCGTTTCAATCACGCACACACAAAATCACACTCGAATTCTATTGAACTTAATCCCAACTAACCTCCAAAGCACTTGGAACTTTTTCCCCGAAAAGCAAAGGTGTCACCGACCACTTCTTGGAAACCACACGAGACACTGGGAGCTGATCACCTACCAACGAGCACTACCGGAGATCGTTCGAAAGAAACTGATGGCTCTCTCCAAGCCTCTCGTTGTTTTTATAGATCAGACTTTCTCACCAACCGCGCGTTCTCAGCGAAGAGAGCGAAACCGTCGATTCCGCTCCGCTAATCCATATATCGCGAGCAGCGTTCCCGTAGAAAAATGGGGGGAAAAATAAAACGATCGCGCTGATGAACGCTAGAGAAAATGTGCGCTCTGCCTTTTCGGTGTTTTCTTTTCTCTAAGCTAACCGGCCCTCCACTCCATGGTTCCCTAATAATGCTTTGCAATAAATGCACCTCGTTCAATCTTCCGCTCACCCTTCTTCCGCCGGTTAGACGTCCGCCATCTTCCGCGGCTGCTAGCTGGCCGGGAGCGGCGAGTGCAAGCGAGAGGCCTACGGCCCTAAAATTAATACCACCGCGGGTCGTAAAAATGGAAAACCAAATCGGTGCGAGCAGAGAGGTTAATAATTGAATCGTTTGACCATATACGGGCATACAGGAGGTGTCGGGAGGCTGATATCGCCGGTGCACGTACGGTCTGCCCGTGACTCACTCGCCCGTGCATGTGTGTGAGTGGCAGGCGGCGGCACACTCGAAAATAACAGCTTTTTTAACGGACTTCGGATCGAGTCAACCGTGACCGGATGAGGATGTTAGGATCAGCACCGCCAAAACCATCGTCCATCGTTCCTCGTTTCAGAAAACAGCTGTGTATTGGTGTGACACGGTTGACACAGTTGATGCGGCCGGAACCGATCTGTGAGGGAGGATACATTGGAGGATACATTCATTTTAGTAGCGCAACGATTTGATATAGCCTGATGACACACGATCAATCAGCAACTGTTTCGAGCGACAGTAGTCGCATGCATCTAACATGACCGATATCTTCAGAAACATGACTTTCAAACTAATTGAAACGCACTTCGAGGCAAAGGAACATCCGCATAATTTGTCTCGCAAGGTCAAAAGTTGCAAGTCGATACCAAATTGTTTTTAGAGTATGCAGAGCATCCAAGCTGAGGAAAGGGGGAAGAGTTTTCCGCATTCCCACATATTTGAGGCTATCACGCTTCTTTGTTCCAGCCTAAGACCAATTTTGGAATGAGTGTTAAGAAAACATGCTCCAAATATTTCGCTCATAAATCAGGACCGCTTTTTAGGAAAGAGAAATTTCACGCTGCTTTATGTAAAATTACTTGCCCTTTATTGAGCGAGCCTTTGAGCGGTTTTGGTTGGGTAATTTTTCAATAGAAAAAAAAAAAATCTCGAACTAATTATAGCTTATGCTTACATTTCGTTACCTTATTTATGTTTGCAAATATAACCCAGATTATAGAATTTCGTATATCTTGCAAATAAAAAGCTCCAAAACACAACGAATTTTCGAAATGAATTAGGTTGAGTTAAAAAAATTTCAACAAAACATGTTAAAATAACTCAAGCATTCGTTACTGCACCTACCGTAAAATGTATTTATGCTTTCTCTCAGATTTTTTTTTTGAATATTTTTCTGTACAGTCATTTTGAAACCAATTGGAAATATTAATTTGGAAGCTTGTAACGGCAATCATAGACGAACAGCCATTAGATACGATTCGGTATTGATATGGTCATGAGAATGACAAGATTCGACAGATGCATGGGTATTTTTCGAGTATTTTACTCTCGACTTGAAATTCAATAGCAATATTGAAATTCAAAGAAACTGCATTGAATGCACTGTTCCACGTTTTGAACTTCACACGCCATGCCAACCGAATTCCAACGTGCCCCACACGACCGGAGGCATTTGAATGCAAAACTATCCGCTGCATGTGGTGTAGACCTCCCGCCTAACTGCGTCTCCCTGCTCGCGAGCGCTTCGCGTGGACAATTTTCATAACCCGCCAAGAGATCAACGATCCAACGGTCCGCGCGGGTATGATGTTTTGATATTTTACCACTTCACCGTGGCACGGTGTGCCTATTTTTGGCCGTTGGTACCGCACGGCGGCGTGACATTGGCGTAAAGAATTTGTCGCATTGGAGTCGAAAGAAAATGAGATTAAAAAATACAAAAAAAAAAAAACGACAACAAAAACGGGATCATCTCAGCTGAAATGGCTCTCACCGAAACCGGGAGTCATGGTTTCTTTCGCAGTTCGCGTGCACCCTCGAGAGCTGCCGGCACGGAACGGCTGCAATGTGTGTCTGTGTTTGTCTGTGTCCATGTGTGTGTGTGTGTGCTTGTGTGAGCCCACCGCCCAGCCGCAGGGAAAGCGTGAAGATCTCCAAACACTCGCCAGCGCCGCTTCCGCGGCCCCACCGGCGAGGCTCAAGGTCTTTGGCGCCTTCGTTTCGGTGCCGGCTGCATTTACAACAAGCCCCGAAGGTGGGAGAGGGCGGGTGGGCGGTAGAAAAGGAGGACGCACGTTATGGTCGCGTAGCGGGTGTTTTGGGGGAGGGGATGGTAAAGAGAGGTGGGCTCGCACAACATCTGGCGGGCTCTTGCTCCGGGTTGCATCGCGTGAAATGAAGCGAATTGGATCAACGATTATAAAAACAAAAAAAAAACAAAAAAAAAAGCTAAAAAACGCGAGCTCCAAATTCGTCTCTCCTCGTGCGCACAGAAACACAGCGACAGGCGTAGACAATCCATCTTCCACCGTCGTTCTTGCAGTGCGGCTGCTGGTGATCAACCCCGGCCAGACCCCAAAATTAGGGTTCTTCCAACACGAACTGGAAGTCATAAAATGTGCGCGCCGTATTAGCTGCTAATGGGTGCCGCGGGATCCACATCGTCGGTTCGCTGCACACAGCCCCGGGGTTGTTAGACTTCGCTTGGCTTTGCGGGAAGTTCTTACACCTCCGAAAACCGTGAGCGGAAGAGATCTTCCTCTACAAAACATGTGGTCCACGTGCCACGTGCAGCTCCCTCTGCTGAACGCTTTTTTTTTGTCTCTCCTCGCTGCTCTCGGAAGTGATCAGTCTGCTCGGTGTACATGCCTCAGCCTTACCATATATGGTAGTGCGGACCAGTGCACCAGTTCGTTCGCCGACGAGCGCCCCGAGCTACCACGGAGCTATGAATAACAGCCGCCAACCGCAGTCTTCCCGCCGTGGGCAGGGAGAAACGCGTTGGTCCAGAGGAAAAAGTGGACCCACACGGCGAAACGCGAAAGGAAGAAAATCGTTTGAAAGCGCACACGATGAATCATGGGCAGAGCCCGAACCGGGGCTTTGGTGGCTTCGGCTAGCTGTATGTGTGTGTGTGTGTGTGTGTGCGGCACGCGATCCCCACGTGGAGACACGTCGAACGAGATCGGTATCCGATTGAGCGATGCCGCCCACGAAAAAGGTGGCGCTGGTGTGATGAGCCACCCGATCGAACAATCATCCTGCCGATGATTATTAATGCGCTATATTTGGACAGCTGCCGACTCGAGCCCTTCGTCGCTCTCGCTCGCACCGAGCCCGATTTGTATACACACTGAAATCGTAGCTCGGCCGGAGGGGGGAAGCTGAGCTCGTTTACATGAGCACAATTATTGTAGGATGATTAACTACTTAGTGTTTAACGTCCCGAGGAGCGGGCCATTACGTTATGCAGGGTACGGCATGGGAATTTTTGTACGATTGAGCAATAATGACTAAAAGATCTTTACTAACAGTTTTTTTTCCTCGTTTAAGGAAAAACTAGGTCGAAGCCATTTGAATTATATTTTTACCATTGGTTATTTTTCATGAAAGTTTTTAAATCGCAAATATGGTTTAATTATTTTAATTTACTTTTGGAATGCTGTTCAATCCTTTGCCGCCCATCTGTAGGAAATTTCGTACACAAAGTAATTCGCTTTTGAAACGCTGATTTCCATAGAGTTATGTTATTTTAGTTTGTTTAAATAATGCTAGATGTTTTGAATGTCGAAGAATGTTTTCGCGGTGTCTGTAGCACTTCATTTCTCAATTTTTATTTTGTGGTAGTGGTAGTTTGAAGTGGCTAAAGCTAGGCATACATGGAGCCGCAAAGGCAAGCATAAAAATTTAAATAAATTTACCTGGCCTCATATGCTCATAACTCCTCAAAATAGTATCAAAAAGTGATTAAAAGAAATTAAAAGACATGTTTAGAACAAAATTTGAATGTGCTAAGCCGTCACAAAAGTGCTTTTGAGTGTATGAAATTTCACACCCTATCACTGCTATCATAGCTAAGCATCCGATTTTTGGGTGGCTTTTCATGGACCAATGTTTTGTTCTTACGTATTTGAGATTTATAGTGCCAGCCCAGATGGATGGCTTATTGAAATATACTCTTCGGGACACACTTAGCTGGACTAAAAAGTTTCGAGCCATTTGATTACGATTTTAAATGACTAAAGTGTAAGTAATCAAAACGAAATACAAATCAAATTTGATATAATTGTATTTAAAAAAAAACATGAAAACAGTTTCGCTATTTGCGTTGCGAAATATCACTCGAAAATATTAAAAATCAACCATTTTTTTTCATACCGATCAGGTCGGTTGGTCGTCTGCTTGGTACGTGTTGGTACCGAATCGCTTCCGAGCCCTTTTATGGAGGTATGGAACGAACGACCGAGATCCCCTGCCTCTGCATCGAGACACACTCACACGCTTGCCACGCTAAAATTAATCGCACCGATGGATTTTTGCACAAATCGCTAGCGACGAGCGGTGGAAAGAAAGCAAATCATCATACAAAGGTTATGCTTGGTACAAAATTAGACGTCCGCAGTTGCAGGCGCTCATAACCGCTCATGATTGACCTTTTCGAATTTGGGGAGTCTCGTGGAAGCGGTGTGCTGAAGCAGAAGTAGTCGAAAATTGGATCACACTTGAGGTTTGCATGACAAAAAATTAAAAAAAAAAAAATAAATAAATTGCTCCCTTCAAGCACCGAATTCCATTCCGCCTTGTGACGTGAGGAGCGTACTTAAAGAGGAAAGTTTACATAACAAGATGAGACAAACGCTGGTAGCGTTAAATGAGACGAAGCGCATTTTGTTTTATATTTTAAATTCATAAAAATTTGCCGGCTGAGATGCGGTGACCGTCCGTATCAGGAAAATGTGCCGGAGTTGCTGACAATTTAATGTCCTCACATTCGCACCTCACCAGCGGAGCGGTCTCACTATCAACACCTTGTTATTATAATTGCTAGCCGACGTACGCTCAACCCAGCCACGAAAGACAAGAGATGTGTGTCTTTGGCAGTGTCTTTTAGCGATTCAAATACAATAAAAAAAGAAAGGGGAAACAAACTTTTCCAAATGCACCAGAGCGCAGCGCTGCACGTTAAACACGATGGCTCACCGGGTCGAGCAGTAGCAGCTTCTTATCAACCTATTGTCGCTGGTATTGTTTCCGTGTCGCAAGGTGTGCAATTTGGTTGCGAAATTGTTCACATTCCACAACCGGCTGGCGGGACAGTTTATGCTTTTTTGGTTATCAGTCGAAATTTGGTTTCATAAAAAAAAAAACTTTACCTCCGAGTTGCCGGTGGACAGTTAAGATTTTATGCTTGTTGAGCGTGTTGTTTCGAAAGCAATTCAAACAATTCCGGCCTCGGTTTTAAGCACAAACAACCGGCACTAGCGAGCAGCTAGATTGTGACCTTTGAAGACTCAATTTTTTTGAAATACAATAGGAACACCTCTAGTGCATGACCATATAAGGTAAAGTTTAGTCGAATCAAGTGATGCGTTCACAATCTCCAACACGAAATTTGCCGCGTTTTGTGAGGTCAATGAAACAAATCGAATGATAGTTTCGTGAAATGGGCCGACGGTGGAATAGAAAGCGGATCCGACTCAACGTGGCGTAAGTTTTCTTTTACATCGGTTGTTTAAATTATGGGAGTAAAAATGCGTCTCGTGCGCTCAGACTCACACGCTTGATGGAATTTTGTTACAGGATGCATTTCAATGAAACCTCTTTTAAGTGATTGCGTTAGCATGTCTGAAGTGTTGACGAACTATTTATCTCGGCGGATGTATCTTGCATTCCATTGTGCTAATAGAATACCTTGAGAACGCAAATTCCGAGCATGCTCTTCCTGTCTGTCCGGGGTGGATCGCTTGCAATATGAAACCCGGGGAAAAAAAAATCTTTGCATACGACACTGATAAGCAGTGCCTCCGTGGATCTTCAGAGTAGCAAAAAGTAACTACCCTATCGCGAACGCTTTTGACGGATGTTGGAATCTTAAGGAAATGATAGTTACCCCTGCGTATGTACGATTTTGTGGTGAACAGGAAGTACTTGGCTCGAGTTTTAAAATCACAAATGCTGAGAGGCTTTTACTGTAGAGCTAAACTATAGAAGGGTTAAAAAACAAAACCGTTCTTTTTTTCGTCCGACTTTGGCGAACGGTTGCTGAACTCTGCGTTCTCTCATGCTCTCTCATTTCCGCCAGACTCTGAGAACTGTTTCCATTTTAACACGTATTTCTTAATACTTTACTTACAAATATTTTAAAACATTTGTTCTAATGGCTCACCTGACTGACAAAGAAAAGGTCAGAATACTCGCAAAGTTCCTTAACTGCAATTTCTGACTGCAAGGTTTCAAAATCGATTGGTTTCGTCTAATCCATAGTTGCTTTGATCCTTTGTTTCAATAAAACAAATGAATACTTTGTTCGCAATGAAAAAACATTAAAGAAAACCAATGCAAATGGTTTGATTTTTCGTTATTCATGATTCACAAATTTTAATTAGGTTTTAAAAATAAAATAAACGTTTAAATGAAACGTTATTTTTTATTCGAAACTGCTCGAAAATGGCAGTTCGACCTGATGTAACAAGTGCTCGAATTCTTCTCCCATGCGCCCAAAAGTATGCAATACAAAATGCAGTTGTAGGTTTCGTTCAATTTTAAAATAAAGACAATAAATTTAAGCTAATTTTTAAATTTCTCCTGTAAAACACACCAAGCAAAGTAAACGAAAATCATATTCGTTTGCTGTACTTTAATGTGATTTGTCGGGTTTTAGTGTTGCAACTATTTTTCATTCTCAGTATCGTTCGCGATCGCCACACTTGACGCATTGAACGGTCTAGCTTAAGAAAAGTTAATGTTTCGTACGTTCGTTCAATCGCCAACACGCTCATAGCGCACACGAAAAGGGACGTCGTGGGGAGAGCATTTGATGGATATTTATTGCCCGTATTGAGGTAGGTTTTCCACCGTTCCCCTTTCCAGCAGACGCGAGGTTAGCGATATGAGTAATTTTGTTAACCTTTGCCACGAACGTTCCTTTGCCGTGGCGTGAAGCGGAACCGGAAGTGGATAGGAATCGTACGACCCTGCCCCCGCGTGGGGAGCGCTTTCCCGTCCTGCCAGCACCAGGGTCAAATCTACTAGTGAGCGTTGGGTTCGAGAGAAAAAGCTCCACGCGTGTACCATGAGGTCAAGCGAGCAGCGATGATGGAAGAGTAAAGTTTCACCAGCCGCAAAGCAGGAGATACCACCAGCTTCAACCGCACCGGCCTGAAGCCCGAGACCGAAAGTTCTCGGTCACGTACGAGGAGCAGAACAATTTTATGGTGCAATTATGCTTAAAAATTTATGTCCCGGTAAAAAAAGAACGGTCCCGGCGCAAGAAGTCGGAAAGAAGTGCCCGGATGTATGTACCTTCGGTCGACACACAGGTCGACTTCACGCTGGAACGTAGGTCGGACGGGCGGGGGTGTGGAAAAATAATGCCCTCGGAAAAGTGAGCCGGGGCAGCTTTTCGGTGCACCTCATATGGGTCCCGAGGCCTCGCGGCAGCACCGTCGCCTAATGCAGTTCGTGCGAGTCGCTTGGACAGTGACGGATGGTGCCCGTGAAACATTACCGTGGGACATTGGGACGAACGTTTCGGAAAGGATAGCCTCGGGAACGTTGGGAAGGAATGCGTAAAGGATTGCAGGTACCTGCAGGCAGATGCTACGTCATACCTCAGGTGGTTTCCAAGCAAGCGTAAGTTTTGGAGCCTTTCTAGCGCCAGTAAGACGGACGCACGGTTTATGGAGAGGGAAAAGTTTTGTCTGCCAGCTTTTAGAGGTTGTTCATAATTTACGTGTGATAATCATAGAGGGAAATATGGATGCGGTTACTATTAGGTGTCACATAATTTTACACTTTACATTATTTCGTACAAATCTTTGAGAGGTTTCATGATTCAATGTGGTGTTGAATCCGGTTCGAAGGACCAAAACTGAAAAAAAACCTTTCGGAAATCGTTTCGGAACATTCGAATTTGTAAGAACTGTGGTCAAAGTGTACTCTCAGAAAACGAGTTTGAAATAATGTGCTAGTTAAATATCTCATACTTTCAATGTTTGCTCTTCTGCATACAACCCAATGCTCATCTCTGAAGTGGTAATCGGCAACGGAATTGTCAGATTTCGCGCCACTCATCGTACCTAAAAATACACAACCACGTGGACACTCTCGTTTCATCTTCACATAGCGCGCACGGCACGTTCTCCCCGTCACGTTGTCCATTTATAGTCATCGGCATTTGTTTTGATTCCTGCTCACTGTGGCAGTGAGCAAGGTGGCCAGACCACCAGCAAAGAATTATCGCACAATCGCCTCGCAGAAGAGTGAACAGCCTGCAGCAAATGTTGGGAGTGTAACATTTATTCTTAGCATTCCACCCACACCAGATGATTCGGTTTTCCTTTGTACACACCGATTGTTTCTGTGTCAAATCGGTGTTCACCGCCGGACCGAGCTCAATCCTTTTCTGTTTGGTGGAAAAAAAGTCCCGATGCAGAGAGAGAGGGACGATTTCGTTTGGTGGACTACAACCCGATTGCGTTACGTCACGTAATGTTTGTGCGCTTACGTGCAGCTTAAAAATACATCTCATTGGCCGGTTTAATAAGGGAATCTTCGAATGAAAACAAAAACATGTCGTACGAACCGCTTTAATACACTCAATTCGGTCAAGCTAGCGCGTCGATATAGCGCGTCGGCGTACTTTTGTTTCCATAGCAACAATCCATGCTCACTGTGGTAGTGGGAATAAATTAACCATCAATAAAACAGTGTCAGCACATAATTGGCCATTAAAACGGAGCAAGAAACGGTGGCCGTGTTTCCTCGGTTTCGATTATTCGGTTCGTGAGGTGAAAATTTTCACACTCTTCTCCGGTCCATCAACACCGCGGCTTAATTATCGTCCCACACTCACACAAACACCAGCCCGCAGGTCACCCACGATTACGCACGGCGGCGGCAAGTCGGCCCATCAAACCGTTGACAGGTCAGGCTGTCAAGTCAACCGTAGTATCCCGGGCGTGGCGCGTGCTCTCCACAAACACAGGTGGCAGACCTGGTGGTTTCTCCTCCTGCCCGGCACCGTGGAACAACATTTTCCCAGCATGTCAACAGCGTGTCAGAACGCGGCGTCCAGTGGTGTGTTGAATGAATTTTTTCGGGGCCCATAGTCAGCGTAGTATCGTGCCTTGTGGTCAATTTGTTACGGCGCGATGGGTGTGTTATGACACCCGGGGGATCGTTAGCATAATCGCTGGTGTCTGGTGTGATGTTTATAGAATGAAACAACGAACAAAAAAAAAAAAAAACACGTTCCAAAACGAGCACAAAAAATACGCACCCGTGGGAGTGGGAATGTTTTCGGTATGGTGTGAAAGATGGGAACGAAAAAAAAAAAAAAAAAAAATTGGGCCAGAAATGTGCCCGGTACATGTAGGAGACATGAAAACATCTTCAGGCATCCTTTTGGGGCGAGTAATGATTTAGATCCACCATGCTCCTTGCCACCATAAAAGCGATTCTTATTACTTCCCCTAGCGGAAAAGTTTGTGTATAGTTGAAAGTATTCCAAACCAGATCTCACCCGGAAGCTGCCGGAAATTGTGTCACCAAGAAAAACTTCACGTGTCTCCAAACAAACAAACAAACAAACCAAAAAAAAAACCTCTCTACAACCCGTTCCATTTCGCACTGGCTCTGTTTCTAATGTTCTATTGCCGGATGATTTATGAACCGGGAGTGCTGGTACTTTGTGCGCGTTGTAAAACGGGTGCAGGCTTTGCATAATGCATGAAGCGGAACAATTATTCAAATTTGGAGAAAGATGTTCTACCCCTGGCGTCGGGATGTAGTACGATAGTTTTATGCCTCATTTAAAAATTACGTTGGAAGTTACAGCCGAGCGGTGATTTATACGCGCGGTGTATGCCAACGGCAGCAAGATCCGAAGGGGAACCGAAATCGGGTCCAACAAATAAGGCCAAATGTTGTCTTGTTTGTAATTAGGATTACTTTGGAGGCAGGTTTGGGGATTTAAAAACACTTTTCGCAGCTTCTACTGAACCATGCCACTATGTGAGGATTTCGATTGGACCTAGAACCACCAGCTGCGATCCGGTTGCGCTAGCCACTCTGCCATCGGACGTCTCCCGGGCAAGTGTAAACAGTTTCCCACCGCGCCGGTGTGTGGGCGTCCTTCCCAAACTAACCATGCCGAAAGCGGTGTCGTTGAGTCCATCATCACCCAAACTCGGAATTTGTTGCACCATTTGCACCGCACGGTTCCTCACCGTTGGAGTCGCGTGGTTCGCGCGACGGTTCCATGCCATTTGCGCACGCACATGGAACAGTGAGATCGGAGATCGAACGAAACGGACGCGTTCACCAGTGCCAAGTTCATGGTCCGGGAAGGCCGCACCTGGACCTGGGGCGACTTATGTAGCACTTTTGCTCTGGAGCGCTGAACGCGAATGCGTTGCCGACGGGTTGTTACTGCGTCGGTATCAGACGACGCTCTGTTGGCATCGCCGTGGATCGGGGCTAGTGCGAAGACCGCACGAGTCGGGTTGGATTAGCTTGATGGGTTTTCTGGTTTTTTTTTGTGACACGAACTGATAGCCTGAGATGCGCGGGGAAACCTGAAGAGCCCTCGTTTGGGGCTCGCCCGTTTGCCTAATGCCGTCGTGGCGGTGTATTGGTGACATATCGCAAGTACGATCCGATAGAGGCCTTATTTTTAGAAATCTATCTTAAGCGCACTTCTACGTGACAGTAGGTGGCTATCTTCTGAGCCGTTAGAAGTCACGGTGGTCGTCTAATTGTAGACACACACACACACACACACATACAGACTCTAGTCGCTGCGTGACCGAGACGCTTCCATTTTAGGAGATAGACAGATCGCCCCAAGTGCATCACAGTACCAAGCGCCGGATTTTCGGCTCTCCCCGAAAGCCGAGAAACTCTCAGCTCAGCTGTCTCAAGTGTGGCATGCAGGACGGGAAGATACCCGAGGACTTTGCGCTTTGCGGCCAAAATGGTGTGTTTTGTTTTGGTGTTTTGCCCGTTTCGCGGGAACTAACAATGTAAAGCCGCTGGGTGAGACCGCTGAGCATTTTTCCGCTTCCGAATGCGATCAGGTTTTTGAGCGCGATCTGCTCATATTTGGCGCCTGCATCGGAAATGATCTGCTTCACCCTCCCCTGAACCACCGTCGGCTTGCTGCAGATTGTACTCAGGTCGTCGTAGCTATCGGGTGGGTGGTTTGAAAGCTGGGCGAATAGGAACAGTGGCGAGAGGGGCATTTGTAAATTTTATCGCCGTTTAAATTTAGCTAGCAAACGGTTCGTTCGGCTGTTCGTGGCCAAATCGAGTAGTGGGTGCTCGTGGTGCTCATGTACTAGCCGGGGTTTTTGGTGTGGATATCTTATACCGAGACACTACCACGCGCATGTAAGCAATAGCTGAATGGATGATCGTATCAATGAAATTTGGGTCACGCGAAAAGTTAAAGGGATGGGAAGTGATGGGCTCGGGCACACCTGGCCGGTGTTTTGGATATGCCAAACGACGGTGCCAAGAATGTTTGGTGCCTGTTTGAGCGAAAGGTCTCGTGCTCGATGGAGGCAGTTTAGATCATTTGGAGCGATAGAAGCGTGTTGATGGAGATTTGTTCTTGCATTTCTGATTTGATGGAGCATAGGTAGAATGATACGAAAGAAAATATTTCTCATATAGAATATTATTTATTCAAATCCTCTTTATTTGTTATTTTATTGCTTTCTAAGTTTGTTAGCAATATATTGGAATGTTTTATTTGATACACTGTTAACAAACATATATCGGAATATTTGTATTTCGGTGGATAATTTGACAATTTCAATTTTCCTCGTATTTCAAAGTATACCACGCTTATTGTATCCATATTAATTACGTAAATGAACTGTACAGACTGAGTCGTCCAGTGTCATGACCATAAATGCATATTCTTATCGCTATTTTTCGAAAATAAAGTTTCCACGAAGAAGAAAGGTTAGCGAACTTGAAATGTTTGCTGGCAGTAGCTTTGATTGATGAATCAATGTTGCTAGAAATAACAATGTTTTAACTCAAAACTTTTGTAACATTATTCTGATAGCCCAGTTTTTGTTTTTTTGTTTTTATTTAAACAAATATTTTTTTAAATTAATGAAATTGTTTAGCTTTTACTATCATTTCATTCTAAACATTAACAGAGAGAACAGACAGAACATTCCATTCGAAACACGCTACCTGCATTTCCTTAAAAGGCTATAATCCGCATTGCGTTCGGTGCGGAGAGCACGATCACCAAAATAATCTTCCGTAAATAGACATTCGTAGCGTCCCGTACGGACGAAACGCGTTCGCGAAATTACAGCACGCAAGCGCGCACACGCCGCCGGGTATCGACAATCGATCACGCCGATTCGAGTCCAATCGGCGCCCCGATTGACACGAAATCCGAGCGCAATCGAATCGATCGAGTATGCTCCTTGTAAGGATCGGTGGCACCGCCCGGTAGATCGATATAAAACGGTGCGATCGGTAGTTCTTGGGTCACTAGTCACCGTTCGGTTTTGCCGTAAATCACATACAGCGTGTCTCTGCTCTGCTGGGAGTGCAAAAGCTCAGCAAAGGTTCCTCTTCTTCTTCGTGACCGTCGGTCAGTGTCCAGCGCTTCCAGGGGGAAGCGGAAGCGATCGAAAGACAGTGTGCCCTGTGTGCCGTCACGTCCAGAGCCGTCATGTGGATGTCCTGTGCCGTCTTGTCTGTTTGTGAACGTCCCTCAAAATGTGTCGTTTGTTGGTCAAAAAAACCGCCGTGATTGGTATGTCCATCGGATTACTGTGTGTAACTGCTTCGATTAAGTGTTTAAAAGAAACGGCTGAATGTGAACAAAGTTATGACAGTTCATAGGTCGAATAATGTATCGTCGTTTTTTTGCTCCATACAGGACAACCCGTAACAGCCAGCCAAAATGTGTGATGATGATGCGGGAGCACTAGTCATCGACAATGGATCCGGTATGTGCAAGGCCGGATTCGCTGGCGATGACGCACCGCGTGCCGTCTTCCCGTCCATTGTGGGCCGTCCGCGTCATCAGGGTGTGATGGTCGGTATGGGTCAGAAGGATGCCTACGTAGGAGATGAGGCCCAGTCCAAGCGAGGTATCTTGACGTTAAAATACCCGATCGAGCACGGTATCATTACCAACTGGGATGATATGGAGAAGATCTGGCATCACACGTTCTACAACGAGCTGCGTGTG
>JXWZ01014302.1:0-11857 GCA_000956215.1 Anopheles farauti No. 4 | reverse complement strand
GAGAGAGAGAGAGAGAGAGAAGGAATGTTTTTCCCTCGGTGGAAAAGCAATAACATCCATCACAAACAATCCATCATATACCGGGGGCGAAACGATGGTACCGGTACATCGATGGAAATGGCTTTTCCGTTGTGGCCGACGATGACGGTAGCTCTAAAACCGGTTCTACCCATGTTTGACACAGACGACTCGATTCGATGGATAAACACGGTGTAAAACCTTGTTGGGATAAACAAATGAATAATGCGGGTTCTTGGTCGTATTTTTTTTGTATTGTTTCTTCTGCGCTGCGTTCATTATCGTTACAGGACAACGATTTACTTCGTTTTTCAAAGATGTATGAAGTTTTTTATATTTTTTTCTAGTGTATGTTATTTTAACTTGGCACAAGTTGGTTTAGGATTATAAAAGTCGATTCGGATTCTTTTTTCGCTAGGACACTTATAAAGCAATCGTTTCTTATGCTATGTTGCTATTTTAGATCATTTTAAGATAAAGATGTCGCAATCTAAAAGTAAGTAATATGAAATTAAATAATAAATTCATCCTGGAAATTGTTTCTTCTGAAATAAATTGTTTATATCAAAAGTGTTATCCGGCAATGGAAACTTTTCTTATTTTCTCTGTTTATTTTGGATATAAATCCCATCAGTTCCAGGCTATAGACTCACTGTAGAATTATGACCACCATAAGTTATGTAGATGTGTACTAAAGCTAAAATCATTACATTATTCCAATTTTCACAAAAACCAGCATTCATTACTTCAAAACCTTGAACTTTAGTCTGATCCAAGTCCCTGCACTTTATGACACCCATTCTCATTTCATCCGCCCCAAAAATCACATGAATCTATCATTTTCAAACAACCAAACCAAAACAACACCGAGAAACATGCCTTCGCTGCCAAACAATTCATAATATGCAAATCAAACCGATTGTACAACCCGGACCGTTGTTCGTCTGTTTGTCGAGTAAACTCCGAAACAATCGGCACCATCGGACAATTTGCTCATCCAAAATCCTTCCCATTCCTGCTGGCGTTGATCCGTTGGGGCGGTTCAGGTTTCATTTCTGTTTATATTGCTTTCGCCCAATGCCATGGCCTGAAAACTGCCACGTGCTGGTGTTTCCCTGCTTCTAGCAGAAGATCGGTATGGTCAGGTTGAATATCCCACACAAACACACAACATGCATTCCTTCTGGCACACCACAGTCGGGTTCACCCTGTGGCGACCACACCGCGGAATGCACGAAGAGCAGGCCATGAAGTTTTAATTTCAGTTTGTTTGTTATGGTGTATCCTCCTCCTGCGTCGTTGCCGCATCTACCAGCATGTAGTGGAATTTCCATCGCCCACGGTTTGTGAGGGGTGCAAAAAAAACCGCAAACGGAAAAGCCCCAAACCCTGAGCTAATTTACACGTATGAAAAATGCACCAGGCTGTTTGTCGTGTAGCGTTTGGACAACATTCGCGTTTTGATCCCACACGGTATAGTGGGAGCAAATCGGCTTCATGGGATTTAATTCACGAGATAAACGTAACGCTTGGTGCTTACAATTGTTTTTTTTTTCTGGACATTTTACTAACCAAATAAAAAACTGGGGGCCTCTGTGGATGTGGTGAAAATTATAAAAATAAACAAAAAGGCAAAAGACAAATGAAAAATTGCTCGTAAACAATTCGTCTCTTTCTTTGCCACGATGAAACGAGCGACGATACAGTGAAAAAAAAAACATTAAATGATACGAAACCTTGCAGCGCGTGGTATCAACATTAACACTTTTGCCGACGTCCATTTCGTTCGCTCTTAGTACGGTTGAGGTAGCTCATTCTGAAGGTTTGAAGCGAAAAGAAGAATAAACCTAAACTAAACGAGCCAAAGCGTCATTTTCGCTTTTGTTCGCTTTGTTTCACCAGAACGTTGGAATGCAGCTGCTAATTTTTGCACCGATTGTTGTGCCATTCCATTGCGAGCGCTTCTGGACCTTCCGGGCGACAGAATGATGATAAATGGCAGTTTAATTTGGCCCCGTTTTTCTAGCGGCCATGAAAAATGGGCCAATTCCGACTGAACTGTACGTAAACCTGGTGCTTCGAATGAAGGGAAAACGGATGCTAAGAAGATGGGTAAACTTTTAACAACAAAAAAACAAACTAGCCCAAAGAATGCACGTTAAGACTCACGTTAAGATCGCTTGATATATGCGTGATGGAATTTTCCTCAAATTTATAGATCCTCAGCCGTCCGCAGAGAGCATCTACGGCGAGGACGCATACTTCGGTTCCAGTGCGAAAAAGGGAACGAGCGTGAAATTAATTGCTCTCTATCAATATTGTGTACCGGGTGGTTGGCAAGGGGCATTTTACAGAGCGTGCAGGGGTGCAATCGAAAGGCCAAGGTCGCTTGCACTGATTTATTGGGAGAGAGGAAAAAATCCCAGCTGCTGTGCAACCACAGTGCACTGGAATTAGTCGTTCACTGACCAATGTTACTTTAGTATCATATCACGTATTCGTAGAAATGTCTTTATTATTCTTGATTATTTCTCTTGCATTTAGGTTTGGTCAACTTCGTGGACTGTGTTTACATATCAGTAGTGTATCGGTGTATTTGTCATAGTCATTATTTTCTGATTTTTATTTCATGGTTTTCTGCTGTTATCTTAGAGAAACATATTGTAAGTTCAAAATAGATTTCTAAAATTCTTCAAAAATGAAAGGGCATATTATTTTCATATTCCATGCACATGTCAAGAAAAAAGAAATGCCTGCTGCAATCCAGCTATTTCAGTTTTGAACAAGATTGCAACTATTCATCACAATGTTGGTTTTTTTTTCGTTCAACATAAGTAAGTTGCGAGAAAGGTGAAAGTTCTTCTTCATCGTCACCCAGTACCCTTTCCGATTCTTTATCAGATGCTGTTTGCTATGAAAATGGTGTCGGCTGTGGTTGCAGTACGTGTCGTACAAATAATGCAACCCCCTACGGGTAAAAGCGGCGTCTCCTACGCGTTTATCCTTTCTATTTATGCGCATCAAAATGAAGAGCAACTCTCTACAAACGACCTGCCCCTGAGAAAGTGTGATGCTAATAGCACCATGATAAATAATGTTTCCGAACTATGAACACACTGTGGCATTTCTAGCGACAGCCCAACACGTACCACAGCTTGTAACCGATGGATGCTCCTCTCAGCAGCCCGGAGCATTCTTTATCGCGCTCTCGTATCTCGGCAATTCATGTCCTGACTCATAAGAAATGGTGTTTTCAAGTGAAAACAAAAGAAGAAAAAAAGAGACACCGGCAAGTAAGCTCTCGCTAACAGCACGACACACAAAGCTGTGCACTGGAAAGTTTAAGCTCGCGTTGGTGCAACGCCGTACGATGCAGCACTCCGAGTAAATGTTTCAAACTACAGCTTCTGCTGCAAACTGACTATCCGATGTTTGGAATTTCGATCGAATGTTGTGCTCTCGTTTGTCAAACAAAGTTTGTCTCTCGAGTCAGACGAACTGGTGCATTTCTCTCATCCTGCAACAGAGCACATTGCTGCTCCTGCTGCTGCGTTACATCCGCCCAAAGGGAATGGCAAACTTTTCCCAACTAACTCGGCCTCTGCTCAAAATGGATTGGTGTGGCTGCGATAAACCAGTCAAAAAAAACACCCCACATGTTCCACTAGAGTGAGGAAGAGATTCTAAAAGCCACTGTAACATTGATCCCCCCGAAGCGGAATGATGTTCCTCTCGAATTCAAGACTAAATTCGCTACCGAACTTAAAAAGCACTGCCTGTGTGTGTGTGCATATAACCGAGATTCATCATTCCATGAAGTCAGAAAACCGATAGCACTATGAGCATCAACATCATCATTCAAAAGAACAAAGTTCCCAAAATCTGTGACATGATGGTTTTTACAAACAAAAGGCAAAAAATAACATACATTTACTTGTTTTTGATTCACGACACATTAATGTTTGCTCTGCTCACTTCGGCAAGGATATTCTCTTTGTAATTCAATGATATTTAAGTTAGAACTTTTTAGGTTGGAACTCATTAAACATAGGTTGAAGTGCGGCAATATAAAGTAGCTTTTCTTGTATAAACCATACATTAGTTTGATATAATAAAGTATTTTAAATTAAAAATATTATCAAAAACATCATAGATTCATGGAAAGCATGTGAATCTATTCATTCAATATGCAGTTTTTGCCTCTTTTCTAACCGAAATACTACTCAATAACACGATCAGGTCAAATAATCCAAGCACAATTTATCATTCTATTATTATAATATGATTGTTCTGTTCACGGGTCCATTTATTAATCATTGTTTAATGAATCGGGTTTATGTTTCATTCAGCACGCAAAAGTGCGATAAAATGCCCATCTTAGTTCTTCTTCGGCTTAATTGTTGCATTTCCTTCACCTCCAATACCAAAGACAGCTTAATTGTTGACACTTTGCAAACGGTAAGTCCGTAGCACAGTGAAAATAAAACATAAATTATCCATAATCCCACCACTGCGACAGCAATCTCCGATTGTATGGTCATTTTCACGTCTTCACGAATAGGTGTAGTGGTGGTTTTGTGTGTATGCGTGTGTTGAATGCCGGAAGAGTCGATTCAATGCTCGAGCAGGCTCCATCCTCGATGGTCGTAAATCGTCATCGTTTGGCACTTTTATTGGCCTGAACGGGGCTTCGATGCCTGCATGGGCCCGGCTACGGGTGCCAACGACCGCAAATGTTTCATGCGTTTCAATACTCTTAGCATGTTGAAAATACGGTCAGTTTGTTATGAACGACATATAGCAGGTTTTTTTTTAACATTGTTGTGCCCATTGAGTAATTTTTTTGTTGTTAAATGTGACTAAAAATCTTCAACAAGTTTTTTAATTTTAACTCAATTCAAGCTCAAAGTCTTAAACATCTAAGGAACCGCCCGAAAATCGATGCTATACCAAGCAGTAAAACAACAACTGCAGTGATAATATCAAACAGTAGGAGTCGAAATTGCTGCTGTCCAAACCCGACCAAGCAAAATACGACCACCGACAAATCTCAGTCCCGTGGTAACCCTTCCAAACGGAACGAGAACACATAAACTAGAGACCCTACGGTTCGCTGCGACACTTTGCTATAAAGCGAATAAATTTATGCAAGGATTTCCCGAGACTGACCGGTTCTCGGCCGGAAAAAGGAAGCGCACTGTGAACGTTTCTTGAGCTGAGAAACCACCACGGTATGATTTTCATTCGCTGTGCTTCTAGCCCCGAAACGATGCCACTCCACTGGATTGTGATCCGTTAAAGCTTCAACATTTTGTGAAGGACATACACGCTGATGAACGAAAGGAAAGGACAAAACACACAGCACACTTGCACCGAAAAACAATCCACTCGTTCGTGGTGGAATAAATTTGGGTGGCCAATTAGCTACCGAGCGGACCACCCAAGTGGGCCGCTACGAAACCGGTTTGTTTCGGTTTGTTTCTTTTCAAGATTCCATTCCACGATATGGAGCTCGGTTGAAGCCGCAGGTGAGCAGGCTTGCGCCCGAAAGTACTCGGGCGGATGCGATTTCAATTAACATAACTTCCGATTCCCACTGCGTGGGAATCCTCCGGCCACGGTTGGGTTGGGATGATTTCATTTAATTTCCGTGGCCGTTTGGAGCAGAAGAAATCACTGCATGAGATTTGAGAGATTTCGGGTTTGGGTTGCATGGCGGAAGCGACTGTTTACATATGGAATGAGTTTTCTGTACGATTTTAATGAGACTTTGGTGCTTGCGGTGAGGTAGAGCGATGATTTTTACTGTGTTTGCTTAGCGTTTGTTTCTCTGCTAAAACTTTTTCTGTTAGAATATTGAGAGTGGTAACAGAAAGCTTAAAAAAACAAATAATGCAAATTTTGGTTCGATTGTTTTACACACCGCTAATGATACGACGTAATTAAGTCGAGGGAAAGTCAATATTGTGTAAGAAACAGAAATTAAGCTAAAGACTCATTCTGCAATGAAGTGAAAGATTCTTTTCCGATCATACATTTGATTTATTTAAATAAAGTACACATTTGGCCTAGAAAATTCATTGCTGTAACATTTTTTTATGCAGTAACGTCAAAAATTATTTATCTACCACAATAGATTCCTCAAAACTCTTTCGATATTTACATCGATTACACTAAACCGTCTGAAGTTATGTACACGCAGATAATCCCTAATCCCCTAATCGCATTATTACTTCTTTAACCCACGAAACATCGTATACTGGAAAACAGTAAATTTCAAATCCTGAAACATGACTGCCCACAGGCGTCAGCTTACCGAGTTCCAGCGTAATTTCTTTACCCCCCGACCAATTACCACTTGATCCTGTTTGCTCAAACCGTTTGACACGTGGAGGTTGTGTCCACCGGATCCATCGGCAAGCCGATACAGTATCCGGTACAGTACCTTTGTGTATCTTTTATTTTGCTTCAATTTTTTACCGGCCCCTCGTAAATCGCCCATGGCCATAATCGCTTATGACAACGCACTAAGCCGAGCGCGTGGTTAAATGTGTTGGAGGAAGCGTTGCTCAAGGTTTTTGTGACATTTGCTACTGAAACCACGAACGAGACATAACATGAACAACACATGTAGCCATGGCAACGACAATCGCCCCGTCGATTTTAATCCTCGATTCGGCAAATTGTGCCCTGTAAAAATGGTATGGCACCAAAAAAAAAACACCCACACACACGTAAAGCAAATATCATGAGCGAAAAACAACGAACCACAACAACACGATACGGTGTTTGATTTTTTTTTCTGTTGGGACAGTTTCTTCCAAACGGTTACCTCGATTGCGCATAAAACTAATCCTATTAGACGATCAATATTTTCCAGGGTGGTAAATGAGTGTGGACAAGATCAGACGGCTGTGTTTACCTAAATCCTGAATTATCGAATCAAACCATCGCACCGTAAACATTACCGACGGTAGTTTCATCATTCCATCAATCATCATTAAAAATCATAAAAATTGCGGTACATCTTGCCGCAGTGCATTTGGTCCCTTTATTATTGATTATCGTTCAAGGCGTGGATTCATTTGATTCGATGTCGTTACACGTGCGGCACAAGTGAAACAGTTAACATTCAATAGCATTTGCTATAGGTTGTTCTACAACTACTCAAATTTCAGTACGCAGTTTCTAGTACTAAATAACTATCGAACTGCCATATTTTTGCTATGTTGAATTATATAATCTTCAATGACGATATAAAAAACAGAATAAAAATGTCTCATCTATTTGATGCTCAACACATCCTAACACTATTTGTGAAGGAAAAATCATCGAATTGAAGGAAACCAGCTCTAAAGGCCAAAACGAAAAGATTCATCGTTCGTGAAATGTTTCACATTTGCTCTGTATTTCTGCGTTCCACTGCGCCTCGTACTTAAACTGTCGTGAATATAAGTGAAAATTCAAACATGTTTCATATTGTTGTACGAACATGTCCTTGTCCTTGTTGTATTCTAGGTTACGCTGAAACCTGAAAGAAAAGTTACGCGTAACGTGTGTACACTCTGGAAAAAGACTCTTTTGTCGTTTTTCATTTACGAAGCAATCAAAAAGTATTCGTCAACATACAAATACAAACACACACGCGTACAAACAATTCTAACACAACAATCCACCCATCGAAGCAAGCTTTTTTCTATTGTCGAAGTTCAACTTTCGATCCACCTTCCGATCGTGCACCGGGGTGGAAAGAAAACTTATTCTGAAAAATCAAATTTGGTACGTTTTTTTCATCGTTTGTTGTGCATACAAACACGCGATTACTTTATCCCTCTTACCAGCGAACAATAGGATACGAGTTTCGGGTGACAATATGTTACACATGCTTCCAGAGACATAGGTGAGGAAAAGTTTCCAGAATGTATCGTTTCGTATAAAATATTACACGCTGAGTTAACAGTTTAAGGTTACTTGAATTTAAAAAACGGTTCTGCACAGGCAGAAGAAATATATCACATGGATTAATTGAACATATGCCCAAACAGTTACTGTTGAAGCAATTTTTTGTACATTTTTTTGGACATCAATTCGCTTCCTTCGTTTTAGTACGAGTTACGTGAGTTTTTGTTCCTTCTCTGCAGCACTTTAATCATAGTTGACTTCTTTGCGATGCTCTTTGATTGCAAACACGGTAACGAAACGCGACAACACTGCAAAAGGTGTGTGCCCTAAGGTTTCGCATTCCGTGCGCGTTGTCCATTTTGCATGGCGAATGGAGAGGACAAAAAATGCTAGCAACAACGAGAACAATCCCTTACGGGGCACCCGAACAAGGTCGGCAATTAACAAACACAACCTTACCGTTCGACCAATTTGTTCGTGCTGACCTGGACGTAGTGTTTTACGGCCGCTCCGCACCGGGGCAATGATGTTTTATATATCCACACATTTCTCGCACAAATTGGGCAGTCAAAATGTTTGTGAATATAAAAAAACACTACCGCCTGACAGCCGTTAATTATGATGTTTGCTGTCCGGGGTGGAGGTTGAACAAAAGAAGAACGTAAAATGGCCAAAAACAGGGAGCGCACTACTTGAGTGTAAACCTCCGCGACGTTTGGTAGAAAATGATGGATGGAAGAATTATTATAACGAATAAATCATGAGTATTTAGATAAAGTAGTAGGCCCGTTGCGCTGCGTCGTAATTGTGGTGATGGCATAACGAGAAAACAATATTTCGCAGCGGAAACGGACGATTTGTCAAAAAATCATTTATCAACTGTGGATGAAGTTACTAGCGTAAGAGACGCTGAGCGGAAATGGACTAAAATATCCGGGTATTTCTTATCGCAACGTTGAAGTTTAGAGAGCTACTCGGAAACAGTTTGATTGACATTAGCCACTCATCGTCTATTATACTCTAATTTGAATCCCGCAAAAAATTCACCGTCTACAATGCCTTATACCAATCCCTAATAGTTAAAGTTTAACTTGAAAAAATCTTTTCAAAAGCAAAATCGTAAACTATTTCAAACAGACCCAAAAGAAATAGTTTTTTTTACAAGGTGTTTCCAAATTTTCATATCCACCATTTCACGAAATTCCACAAAACTTAAGCAAATCTATTATTATTTCGAAATGAACTGACGAGAACGAGAAACTCCTGCCATATCCTTGATAAAATTAATTTCTTTATAGACCATAAAGCTTCATACTTCGGCATATTTAATTGATTCTTTCACGCAAACTTTTTTGTGCACCACTTCCTCACTCAAGGCCAGCTGTTCATTAAAAAACATAATTTCCTCGAATTATGGTCGAACAGTTCGAGCAAGAAGTAAGGTGCCTTCTGGTAAAGGTCAAACGAGAAACGAGCGGTTTGGTTCCGGGCATCAAGTTCCGGATGTGGATCAGGAGGTTCCGGAGCAGCTGCAGTGAAGCTAATCCAAACAATCACAGGACCGAGCACAAAAGCGAAGAAATAAACACACGAGCTCCAAACGAGTGTATAAATCCGTTTGTTTCCCCGAGATTACTTTTTACGAGATATGTGACGGCACAAGAAACCGAACAAGAAACGTGCAGAAAAGAGACAAAATAATCTTGTACACCCATAACGTGCTGACACGTTCGCTGGCAGAATTCTACAAACTGCACTTGCACCGAATCCAAATGTGATTCTCAAACCGTGATTCGGATGAGGAAGACGCGTTGCAGCAAATTCTGTAGCACCAGCCGAACGGGTAGAGAGTGAGAGGACTGAAGATAAATGTAAAATGTTCGTCTCGAAATTTAATTTAAATCGACCCGTGCGGAGTGACATAAATTATGACCACGTCAACAGAGGGTTTCCTCTCGTACCACCGATTGCAACACCGAGAATTGAGTAATTTTGGTGTTTTTTTTCAGAAGGCGACGTATTACGCTCGTTCCCGGTACACAAAACATTCTTTCGAATGCCTTTGCCCGTTATGTTACGTTTAATCATTCAAGAACAACGAGACAGACGAATGTTTGACAGGCCAGCTGCACGGTTGGTGGCATTTGTTTGAGTGAAACTTAAAATATTTGTACATTTTTTTTTAAATTTTCATGCTCTCAAGTATGTATTTAACGAGTCTGGTTTTACCACGGAGTCTTTCTCGCACTTCACCACTCACTTCACCACTAATGATGGACCCAATTTTATGTAGCAGCCGCTCAAGACCAAGAACCAAGGAAATAAGAGAACAAAACAACGTTTCGTTTTGCTGCCACTGTTTTATGTTTATACCGTAACGGTGCAGTATGTGACACGCCTCGGTGGGCCGAAATAATTGGTAATTCATTTTTCATAACGAGCTCCACTTTATTATGTATGGAATAATTTGATTTTCAGTTTTGTCCACCGTCTCATGCTCTGAAGCTTTCATTTGAGCATGTATGTGTAAGAACTATTGCTGCTACAACTACTATCCTGTCCAAATATTTCATTCTTGTCCGCACCTTCGTCGGGTGGTTTGAAAGTCATTGAATCCGAACCGTGATTCAAGTGTTCGCTTGCGGCGCTGTCAATCAATCGCAGCCGGTATGTAAGTATCGATGTTTGTCCGTGTCTAAGAATATTCGACTATTCCACTTAAAATCGACAGGGCGGGTAGTGAAAGAGGCAATACCAAATGCACCGTGTGACCAGAGAAGGAAATCCCATCAATTTCAAACGACCCGTCAGAATGAATGGAGTCGCATAGTCTCGCGCGGTTCCATTCGTCTCCTTTCCGGTGACCCACTCGGCGAGGGGAAAAGATGCTGCTATTTTTATTACTTCTTACTTGCAGGTCGATTCGATTATACCTAGGCCATCGCATGTCGCCCCGAACATCAACAACAGACATATGCTCAGGGTGAGGATGGAAGCAAAACAACAACATGTAGAAAAACGCACGACTGGTTATTTATATGTCGGTCGGCTACAATCGATTTCATAGAAGGAAGCCGAGTATTTCGTCTGGTTATAGTATAAATAGCCGGACGGTTTGTTCGTGCGTGTTTGTGCAGATTCCATATTGAACCCCAACTAGAATGCAGCGTGGAATATGCAATAATGGTCTATGTGGTATTATCTTGTCCCGGTGATTTATACAGGGGACTTGACGTGTCGTATGCGGGAGTTGCCATTTAGGAATGGTTTTGAAGAAATTTAAACCCATACGGGTTTTGTTGTTTTAAACAACTATAATATGTTTAATATATCATAAAATGGGTTATGCTTTCAAACATATCTGTTTATCCTATTCAAATTTTACTTTTGGTCATGAAATGTTTTACCATCATTTTACTTTTTGTTGCGAAATTTTTTTGAAGTTACGAGAAACATTTAATTTTCCAACTTTTACACATCGTAGCGAACTGATGTTGTGATGCAGATTTTCCTTCTAGTAGCGAGATCAGTTTCAGTTAAGTTGTTCTGGTTCCTTTATCTTGCTTTCAAACTCAAGAATAAAAAAAATCCAATAAAATCTCGTCTCGTAAAATTGATTTATCCATACCACACGTCAATAAATATCTCTTTCTTCCTCACCGACCATCGATTCCGATTACAATCTATCCTCTGTCATCTTATTTGTTTGAGGAAAATGCAGATATCCTGCGGATAGTTTGGCATGAAATCATTTCAAAATGATTGAATTCTTTCCTCCTCTCTGACAAGCAGGAAAATCAATTCTCTCTATCTCTATCTCTCTCTCTCCCGCTTTCTCTATCACTCTCTCTCTCTCTTTTTCTGTCAAACCCTTTAATCGAGTGAACTCAACATCAGCCAGCCACAAGTCACTCATGGTCCATCTTCATCCACTGTT
>JXWZ01014297.1:0-14873 GCA_000956215.1 Anopheles farauti No. 4 | reverse complement strand
GGGAGGGCACGACGTGACCTTTTTTACCGAAGGGATTTTCTTGCCTTCATTTCGCGTTTCGCTTCGGCTCGAACGGTGCGGGGAGACGGGAGGACTCGCCAACTTTGTCTTGTCGCAAAGCTGGACAAACGAGTTGAAAGGATATCCGCGTCGTTGTGCGCCCTCGCACAGGATGCTAATGATGTTACGTGATTTACGTTGAAAGCGAACGAGTTGAAAGCTGATGGAACCCGAGCAGTACGCATCAATCCAGAAGGGGACATAAGATGGCGTGCAAAAATGGTGCCCGTGGCGGTGGCGGTGGTCTTTACGAGGATAACAACAACAAAAAAAAGCGAATCGAACGAGATTTCAAAATCCCACCAGCGGAAGAAAAAACTTTCTTCATTTTCTGCTTCATTGACAGGACAGGCTATCGGTTTCGCGTGGTGTGGCTTGTGGCCGCCACGGCCTGAAGCAAATGGCTGTTAGAGTGACGGAGGGGGGGCAAAGTATACAAAAACGAAACCGGGCGAAACCGAGCAAAGATGAGGTGTGAAAAAGAGGGCCTGCATTAAGAGGCAGGCGCTTTCTTCCGAAAAGAAAATAAAAAATAGTAGAAACTGCTCCCACTGCAAAACCGATCAGACAATCTGTTCCCTTTGTTGGGCTTCCCGGAGCAGGAGGACCCGACTCTTTCGGGTCGGCGAACGGAAACAGCGGAGGACAGGGAGAAAGCGAAACTTTGAGCGATGGAACTTTCCTGCGGACCATTTTTCTCCAAATGTCTTCCCGCGCGCCAACCAAAAGCGACCAAAAAAGGGATCATCGTGACGGGAATGCCAAAATAAATACGGCGAACGTCAGAAAGGATACAGCAAGACTGCGCAGGTGGTAAAAGAAGGGAGAAAAAACCAACGACTCACAGACGAGCGATGGAGAGCCGATGGAGTCGTACGGTTTCGCTCCAACTCACACGATGTTAGCCTAAACGTTCACTAGGAGAGGAGAAAGGAAAAGGATAACAACAAAAAACGATTGAAAAAGTTTTGATCTGTCAATTTCGCACAATATTCGTGTGCGTGCACAAACACAAAAAAAACGGACAGACAAGGTGGGTACGTAAAAAACAACGACAAATGATCCCAGCGTTCAAGTGTGGTTTGGTGGCCCGGCCAGTTTCTGACTCCTGAGTCCCAGGGAAAACCACAAACTCACTCCGCTCCGAGCCGCCCGTTCCTCCTCTCAGGCGATCGGGTTTTGACATATTGGACACCGCACCGCCCGGGCCTGGGCTTCGAAATGATTGGTTATTTATGCAAGGTGTTGACACCGGGGCAGCCCCGTGGTACGGATCGGTTCGATTGTTTATCGGACCGGGGGAAGTCCATCCACAATTGGACGTGTATTATGACAAATGATTGTGCGATTGTGGCGAGGGTAGTGTGTAAGTTTTTTTTTCATTCTCATTTGAGTTTCCGCATCTCGAGGAACTTGAAGGAGTGAAGTTTTTTTTTGTCTCTCCCTTTTCAATGTGACATTCGACACTTGGAGAAATTTATCATCTCCGCACCGCATGGAGTGTGCCGAGTCTGCATTTGTCAGATTGAGAATGATTTTGTGGTTTTCCAGGGGGTGCAAATGGGATTTCGTGTGTGTCAAAACCAAAGAGTGGGTAAGTTTTTTTTTCTCCTGTCCGGTTTGCGGTTTGATGCATAGCATTCAATAATGGTTTGTAAACAGGATAATGAGGATGCCTGATATGGGGTTGGGAGATCGCTTTTGGTGAGAGTTATGGATTTGATTGATTTGATGTCTTAAAGAGCGGATGAATATTATGGTGTTGTAAAACAATTATTTTATATTTCCCCTTAACGATAAAACAATTATTATAATTTGGGTCATAGAGGCACAAATCGAATAATATGTTACTAAACGATTGTAAAAATAGTTTAACTGTCTATAGCATACCTTTAGGCGTTATGTGTTTGTATTGTTAAACAAACCACGAATGGTTATTTGTAAAGGTAGATCGGCAAAACGCATCTACTATAAATAAAAAAAATGATTAAAATTGTATTGAATAGAAAACAATGAATTCACAGTTAGAAAACTGTTTCTTAAATTAAATGTCGTATTGCTAGCCTACTTTCAGGCGTTCATATGCTTCTATAGGCAGAAACTTTGTGAATTACACAATGCAGGCTTTATTTATGCAGGAAGATTGCTGCGATGGTGAATAGAAAATTTACCAAAATAAACTACACATTAACCACATGTTGATGACTTGGGACAAATGCATTTGAACTGCCCCTGAATGTATGCTCGTTTCACTTTCACTTAGCATTGCTCACATTGTTTATCGTGCGCTTTCGTATTTTTCACTCTTTTGCTAATCATTCGTTCCTTTCAAACCGCAAACAAACCCGAAACAAAGGTCGCAGGCACAAGTGTCCATTCACATATGTGTCCTTTCAAAAAATTTACGTGACATGTTGCCTAACTGCAGACGACCACCTTCCACCGGGGTGTTTCCAGTTCCCCACGGTGAAGCGAGATTCCTCGTGGGGGCGTTGGGGGGCCGTTTTAAAAAGGCCCAAGCGGCACCGATTGTTGCCACGAGTGCTACAAAACTTGTGCATAATGTCATTTTCATGCATGTGCCGCCGTGCAGTCCCACCAGTTCGGGGGTTTTCGGTTACTGTCGCTGTCAGTTTGTCGCCCCGGGTCGCCCGCCGGGAAGTTGGCCTTCCCGAAGCGAAAGTGAAACAAAAAAGAGTGACGCCAGAGAAAAAGAAGCAAAACAAAAAAAAGCATACACACCCTCCAGAAGGAGCATCCTGTTTTGACAAGCTCCGGTACGAGCATGGTCGAAAAACTTTCCCTTCGCTGGGGCGCACTTGGTGGCGTGGAGTAGGGGCAGCTACTACCGGGGTTTTTCGCAGCCAACTGCTGCAACTGCAGTTTCATCAATCGCATGAGCACAGGCGAATGTGCGGGGCACGTCGAGGAACGACTCATATGCGTCTGTTTCCTGTCCGTTCCGCAAGCGTTTTTCCCGTCCATGGGCCACCGCTACCATGAATGGTACACTTCCTGCGTCCTGAGTCATCTCCGGCCCGCACACACAGGGTTGCCTACTTACTGCATGGAAATGCCACCGCCAGGAGTGACATTTTCCGCCCGCCCGGGCCCGTCCCCTTCCCATCCGACGCTTCCTGTACGCCGCAAACGGAGGCCCGTGGAGAATGTTTATCCTTCCGTCGGATGTTGTTGTCGTGTTTGGTGCCTTTTTGCCCGGTTGCTGCTACTGCTTCGGCTCCGGCTCCACCCGGCTCGAGTCGAGAGGGGTGGTGCTCGACTGCTCGAGGGTCTCTACTACCGGCTGACCACGTTTCCGCGTTTCCTCCCCCTTCCGCACGCTTGGACACGCTCCCGTGGACACGATTACAGTAAGTAAACAGAGCAAAACACTTGAAAAACAATTACACTCCGGCTTCTTTCCGCCGCTTCCGCATCCATCTGGCACGGCTCCGAGACGAGCCGAGTCTATTTTGGGTTCTTTCATTTGAATACTTTCCCGGGATGGTGGCGCCCGGGACGGACCGAGGGTTGAAGGATAAATTGGCTGTCAGCTGTCAATGGGTGGTCAGTGTCAGTGTGGAATGTGCTTCAAATTGGTACAATGTAATGGTGGATACAAAGAAAAAAAAATGTGGGTGGTAGGGGGTGGGGGAAGAAAATCACTACACTAGACTGACCACACTTATGCGCCCTCCCTTCACGGCTTTCGGTTTCGTTCATTGTCTCGGCTGTCGGGAGCTTCGGGACCTTCTCACCGTGCCGTTCCTACAAATGAAAACTTCTGTTGCACTCGTACTGGCCACTTTTCATTTCCCTTATATGCTTGCATGTAATCGGGTACATCCAACCGCTTGACAGCGTGCGGTTCGGTGTGCGTATGAGTAACAGAGAGGGAGAGAGAGAGTGTGTGTGCTCCGTCTGTACATTTCCCAGGTAGGTGCCGAAAGGACGTCACTCAAAGCCATGAATCAAAAGTCTGGCAGTTTTGTAGTTTCTTTTTGCCTTTTTTTTCTTTTTACAAATCTGTGGGGCAGGTAGATTTGACTTACTGTTTGGGGTCATTTAACATGGACGGGACGTCAAAAATAACCACCTGAGCTGGCGGGAGTGAAGAGTCCGTTTCATGCATCCGTAATCGAATGCAAATAAATCCATTTACTACCGCTGTTTCCCCGGCTCGTAGTGGTCGTTATTATTTATGGAAGATTATGTCGTGGTGAATTTATACGTTCCAGCACGGGACTCAGCAGCCCTCGAGGTTGCTGTTGTTACTGAGTAGAGCCCATAATGGGAGCAAAAACAAAAAATCTATAGCAGGAAGTGCCGGGCAAATAAAAACAAACGGCACACAATGAACGGAGAAGCAGCCGTGAGAGCCCGTAAGGGCTCGGTTCGGGGTGGAATCGTAAGTGCACATCGGTTACGGATTGACCGGCCGGTTACCGCACTCGCATACGGAAAGAGGAATGTAACCGGGCGCTCAAGTAATTCCTGCCACAAATGCAGGAGTGCATTTTTGCTGTCCGTAAATAACTTCCGGTCGAAGCGGAGCGAATGCTTCTGCCGGTGGATGGTTGGGCGGTTGGGAAAGGATGCGAAGCTCATTCTGATCGGCACTGGTGCGGTACTCAACGACGGCTTCAACCGATCCGGACGGGCACGGACCATCAACGTTGAGTTTGTGGTTCGTTTCGGTTAAGCTTACAGGGGGAAATGGGGCGGTTTTGAGGCGTACCCGGAGTTGTGCGGGGTTTGGTTTACTTGAGCGTTTTATCGAGCAGCTCACTGTCCGTGAAGTGTGTCCGATTTGCTTTAAATCGAAACTACCCGAAGGGAAAGCGTGTGTTTGTTTATCCGTGAGCGTTAGTTTTGATGATGGTTTTCTTTTCATGCAAGTGATTTACTTTTCTTTCGGTTTCACACTTCGATTATACAATTGTAAATTTGGATCGAGGTTTTAACTAATAATTCGAATGCGAAATATTCAATAAATATGATAAAAGCTAATTTAAAAAAATTGGCATACTTTAAGGTAATTTTTTTGTCATCGCGAAGTACGACATTTTAAAAAAGTAATACATTTTTAAATATTTGGTTGTTCATACCAACAACAAATTGACGAAACCAGTTCACAGAAGCTTTCATTTGAACTCCTAGGAAATGAAAGTAATAAGCACATTCCGCGAGCGTTTAAAAACCGACCAGCATTTGTCGTTATTTCCCTGCTCGAATGACCCAATCCGTGAGTGTTCTTACCCGTCCGACGTACAATCGTACGGACCACGCGAATGTTTGCAATCAAAACTTTAATGCCATGCTCCATGCTGTGACCGAAAACTACCGCGAGCGTGATTATGTTTCTACCGGGAAATGATTCGTTCGGTGTGTGGAGTTAGGTGGAGCTACCTGACACGCGCGTACATTTACACTGCTTGCCTTGTTGAACACTCGTGCACTGTTACTTTCACCTTACAACAAAGTTACAGCCACGGATTGCAGGTTCACCGTTTTCGCAAGTTTTCGCAAGTGGCGCATGTGGGTTTCAAATGGCTAGGACTTATTGCAGCGAGGCAAACACCGGTCTGGCATAAACCGCGGTGTGACATATCAATTATTAGTTGCAGAATGCATAATACAGCTCTGATGGGGCAAAGAGTAGCAAACGAGTACAAACGTTCGTTGGAAGTGGTGAGTCAGAATGTAGTAAAATGTTACAGGTCACGTTTTTTCTCACCGGCAGCGACAGTCCGTAGTTGGATTGTAGTTGGCTTAGGATTCAAATAAATCGCATAATGAACAGTTTAAAATTGTTATGACGTATGAGTTTTAACAGAAAATTTTTGTAGAAAAGAACTTGCTTTTAAGCTCATATACAGCACACAATTTATTTGTAAATTTACACTTCAATTTACAGCTTATTTACAGCTTCAATTCAGCTTCACTTCAATTTACAGCTTACTCGCCTAAATATATGCAATTTTTTGTTTTTTTACAATAAATATTTTAGTATTCATTTTAACCAACGCTTTTTTCGTAACAAAAACGAAGAGAAATATTCGCTCAAACTACATTTCACCACTTTGGAGGCCTCATTTTTTTACACACTTTCCCCCTGTAAACTCGCAAACGCCACACACTCGCTATTAAAACAACCATAAATAATGGCGGTAGGTGAAACCGTCCGTACACACACGATATACCGATGCATATCAACCCAACACCAGGATGCACCATTTCGGTGCATCCAAACTGTGGCCCACTTTGGCGTGAACAAAAACCAAGCCCGCCGCCAGCAAACAAGCACACTTCCTCGCATAGTGCTACCAAGACACAGCACACACACAAAAATTCTCCCCGGGACTGACCTTTTTTTTTCGGTGTCTGTGACGGCAGCCTTTACGCTCCGTAATTTGATTACGCGATAGCCCAACACAATCTTCCCACATCGGCACACCGTCAGGCCAAGAAAAGCCGTGGTGGACTATCGGACTCCAACCGAGTTGGCCGAGAGTGGGACAAAAGGAAACCATGGTCGCCGGCTTTTCAGGTGGCTTTGCGGCGCAGCTTTCTGCAACGAATTTAGAACGACCCGAGGAAGGAGGCATCGATTTAATTTCCATAAATTCGGTGCCGGCCTACCGCAACTGGCTTTGGTGAATTGGATTTTCGGGGTCAGTTCGGGGTGTGGTGTTGCGGACCGGCGAAAGGGGACCGGAAGGTCATAACTTTCCCGGCCTAAGCTCCCGAGCGGCTTTACACCCGGCTGTGCGTTATTGGACCATCCGAAAGGAGTGAACACAGGGATGATAATTTTAGTTTAATTTCACAAGTCACATATACACACGGGTAGCACACACAAACACACACCAAATAAGGTGAGAAACCGAATGGAACCGGTAAAGCCGAGTCGAGGAGTAAAACCTTGAAATGCTTCAAATAGATGGCTATTTTTCTGTCCCGTCGTTGTTGTATTTTGTGTTCGCACTGCCGTGCGCAAGAGAGCCGCCTCCAAACACGACACCGAACGGCGTTGTTTTGCTACACTTGTTTCCCACCACGCCTGGGAACGGGTTCACGCTCCGACACACGGACGATTCAATTTCCATTCAATGGGAAATTGATGTAAACACCTGATATTCGCTGTGACGCTAGGCACCAATTCCTTACGACCGGCGAATGTTGGTGCTGCCGACGAGGGTAGAAAAAAAAAGCAAACTGACTCAATTTCAACTCGTACCGGGCCGTACCAGACCAGGTTTGCCCGCATCCAAACACGGCTTTCTCCCTCGAAAACACGCCAGTGGCCTCGTTTCGATCGCCAGTGCGCTCCGTTTCTTACACATCATTACGCCTGCACTGGTAATGGCCATGCGAGTGGCCATCGGTGGTGAGGTTATCGTTTCTTTCGGGCCTGTTTTTTCCCGTCGATAGATGTGTTACAAATCGATCGTTGAATGTTAACCGAGCAGAGTGGGCGGAGCGGTCACGCGGAGGGTTTGCTGGAGTGGTTTTGAATACCGAATTCGGGTTTGCTGAGTTGGACGAATAATTTCCACAGGTAGAAAGAAATGTCGAATATTTCGAGTGGAGGAACATTGAATGCAGTGGCTTAAATTTTAATTCGTACACATTTAATAAATTTTTTGTTTCATTTTCACATTTACATTTATTAAGTTATTTTTTATGTTTTAAGTTAGCCAATCAACCAATCATTGAGTTGTAGTTTTTTAAGAAAGCGCCTTACGTCAATTTTGGAGCATAAGTTTCTGAAAGTTGTTAGTTTCTGAAAACACTATTAACCAGCATTTATTGAAAGTATTTTTTTATTGCTACACACACCCTAGAAAAAAACGTGCCACCCTAGTAAAAAAAGTTATTTTCTATTTCTAAGCCATTGCAAAAATGGATCCAGCCAGGCGTACGAAATAGGATTTGAATGACTGTATATTGGTGATGTACTTCTAAGTTTTACTTATTTTATTGACATTTTCTCGAAGCTAAAAAAAAACTTTCCGATGCCATCATTCGGTTATTTCGAGCGAGGATTTCGTGATTCAATTTTAAGAGACTTGTCTTACAGCACCATTTAGACTGTTTGTTCCGTCGGTGTCTATCTCGATTTCGATGCCGAGCGTTTCCTATGAATCGTTTACCTTCGTTCCTTCTCCTAAGGGGAAACCACTTGCCATCGTTCCTTGGGACAAACGGGCCCGAAGCCGTACGGAGCGCGTGACAAGAAAATCTATCAAAATCAAACCAACACGGGACTGGCAAACCTTCTCCTTCGATTGTGTTTGCTGGTGGAGCCGCGTTTCGCCCTTTTCTTCCCGTGTGCTGTAGCCTCCGAAAATAGCAGAAACCTTCTGCCGCAACCGAATCAGTCCTCGGGAAAGCAAACACGTACTGGGGGGTGTTTTTTTTTTAGTGAAAATCGGAGTGAAGATCTGCATAAACCGGGAGAAGAAAGGTGCGGAAAATGGCAAGTAAAAAATACACATCGCACTTTGTAAATGTTTATGTACACACGGACTCTCACACACACTCAGGTCCACGTGTTTTTCCTTTCCCTGCCGATCCCGATCGACGTTTTCGGGCGGATTTGGTGGAATTTTTTTATTCTCTTGTTGCTTTGCGATTGGTGCGTACCATTTTCTCGCTGCTGCTGCCCCAGTTAACACCATCCGGTTCGGTTCGGATCGTGCCTCAAGATGTGTTCCGGATGTTTTGCTTCTTCCATTTTATTGTTGATGGTTTTCGGTCCCCCCTCCACCTCCACCTCTCTGGATTTTCGCCCACACGGTGGCTGTGATTTTTCGAAGCTCCGCTAGTCGGTGTTTTTTTTTTTGCTTCAGGACGAGTGCGAAAGTGCTTCGATTTTCGATGAGATTTTCCACTCGAGCGGCTAGAAAAAAACCGGGCGGATTTACAAATTGATTCGAGATTCCGGCGAACGGCGCTGCCATCGAGTAACCCACCAGCAGAAGGTGAAAAGACGACAACGGCAACGACGCCAACGAGTGTGTGATGTTTTGATAAAGATTTGAGTCCGGACAGTGACGGTTCGTAGCGTCGCGGGTGGCGAAAAGGCACGGCACACAGTTGAAAACGATATACTGCATTAAACATTTGTTTTGCAATGTGATTCGAGCAAATGTCTGCGCGCGTGTGTGTGTGTGTGGTGGGGCGGCAGTGGGACGGACGCTAAAAGGGGTTTCGTTTAATGGAAAAATCATCGATTCCGTGCGGGATGAATTATGCAAATGAAAAACTGTTTGCACTTCCGAGTGCTTTAGCGATTAAGTTTCGCCGAACGCGAGTCGTGCGAAATGGGACTGGAGTGTTGAGGATGGTACTGGTGGTGGAGGAGGGGCAATGATGAGGGTTTTTATTTTGCACCGTTTTTTCCCCCTGTTTCCGGAGATTAAGTTTCATCAGATGCCATTTGCGGATGCGTCACGATGATTGATAAAATGGAATGGTGAAAGGATGAGTACTTGAAGCAGTTTATGTGTTTATTTGAGAAATATAACGTGAGTATTCGATAATTCGTATTGCATTTATTATGATCGTATATAGATTAAATGATGAGGAATAGATACAAAATACATTAAAGAGAAATGATACTATCATTATGATACTAACATTTAGAAATTTGAAAACATTTTTCTACAATACAAAACTGTTAGATATGCGCCAAAATTCTTATGTAATTGTACAGCAACATTTTTAGTATCTACTAGCTAAAACGGTCAGGTTGCAGGATTTATGACAAAGTTCAAAAATCGATTCATTTATTCATTCATTCACGATTTTTGACCGACATTAATTGACAAACAGCATTATGATGGAGGTTTGATAACTCGAGTTTAATATTTATCACTATATTAATGGTTTTTATTTTCATTAAAGAAAAGTCAACTTGAGTTGGTGAAAAAAAAGGTTTTGCTATAGTTTTCGCGTTTCTCTCGACAACATTACGAAAAACAAATCACTCGTAAATGTTTTCGTACTATTAAGTTATTGAAATCGATTGATTTCCCTTTTCTATTTTACTCATTTAAGCCGTTTTGCGTATTGAGAGTATTATATTCCATTTTCAAAATTCGTGCACCATGATCCTTTGAAATTCGTTGCATATTTTGTTGCCTCTAGAAACGCCTTTCCAGCCGTCGTGCTCAATCATCACCACAAAACCATTTGTTTTCCTTCGCAGAACAAATCTATCGAATGTATTATTTCTAAAGAAAAAAAAATCAAAGCCATTTAGACTGCTTCCATTCCACACGGCTCACGCGTGGTGAGTGCATCATCACAAATTTACGAATTCAAGAATATGCACTCGAGCGAAGGAAAACGAGCGCGCACCGTGTTTGCCAAACAATTGAGCCCGATTTCGCCGGCTGCCGGAAGTTGGCGTAGAAAAACGCGCACAAACTCGGGAAGTGGCCATTGGCAGTCCGCGACCCGTATGACGGTGGGTATCTCCTCTTTCCTCTCCACAACCCACCCCCACCCACAGTTGCCCGAGTGGCCGGAAGTTAGCCACATAATGTGACGCCGTGCATGTGCAGACGCTCGTGGCAGAAAAGGTCGTGGTAGCCGATCGGTGTGGGCATTGTGCCAAATCGAAAAACCATTCACCGGCCCCAACGGGGTGAACCGCTGAACCGGTGGCTGCGGGGAACAAATGGCCCAAAGAAGAAGCACCTCGTTTTCCGGTTTCCGGGACGAAATATTGGAAAGTACTTCAGTGGGCGTCTTTGGGTGGGGTTTTTTTTGCTCTTCTTTGTGCAATTCATCCCTTGCAAGATTGCCGAATGATTTGAGATTTGGCAACTATCGGCAGAAGACGTCCGACAAAATGCATCGCAAACCATCGCAGTTGGCGGTGGCAATATGGTGGCGGTCGAAGTGTGCGTTGCTTTTTCGGCAAAGAAAAGCGCTTTCGGTTTCTTTCAACGAGAACGCTAGTTTTGGGGCGAAGGAACTAAAAAAAAGATCCTGACGGATCCGGCTTGAACGCACAGTTTTTGTTCCCCGTACTGGCGAGGTGATTCGGTGTAGAAAGTTTGCCCGGCGACGAACGAAACGGTTGGTTCAGTATTCAAGCGAAGCTGAACCGAAATTCCAGCGGTATTCGAGTTGAGTTGTTTTGTTCTTCTCTCTCTTGTTTCTTCTATTTGTTTCATGAAGAGATCGGTATAAATGCGCTCGTTACTTGGGGCGTTATCATTGATCATACTTATATTTTTTTCGGAGGCGTTTGGTGCGCGTCTTCGGGATAGTTTTTTGCATCCGTAGTGACTTTTTGTTGATGCCTCGATCGACCGCTTCTTCGCCTATGATGGACTCGCTAAGCACGCCATCCCACTCGGATGCTGTCTATATTCTCTACCACCTTCTCTCTCTCTCTCTCTCTCGCTCGATCTCTGGGGACCAAAAACCGAGTCCCGAAGGGCGTAAGAAATTATAACTCCCATTATGTGCCGCCTACATAGCCGCCTCCCAACCCGGGGGTGAGCGGCCCGTTCAAACTACTTTTCTCCATTATCTAATTAAGCCGGATTTTATTGGATTAGGAATATATCGCTTTCCGCGGGGGTCTCACTCCCACTTCGGTCCAGCTGATGCTCGTGGCCGAACTCCCCAGGCCTGCCTATTTCTGGGATCAATTCTGTGTGGGCCTTCTTTTTTTTGCCATTCCACCACCATTCTCCGTTGTCTACCGACTCAGCAGTTTTGCTGGCCAGTTTTCGGGTCGAAAGAGGGTAAAAGTTTCGCCCGTCGGTCTCGGAGTCGCCACCGGTTTCGGTTTCGGAAGTTTTCTTGACGAAACGTACGACGAACCCGGTCCGTGTCACCTCCAAAGACGTGCGGTTTGGTTAATGAGCGAGAAAACTGTGCCAAAATTATCAAACCACCGGGATCAGCTGACGCAGGCAAAGTAGGTTCATCAGCGATGAAGGTTATTGGGGGCCTTCTTGACGGTCAGATGCGATGAGAGCCGGTGTTGTTTTTTTTTTATTTGAAATCTTTGCCGAACTTGCCTTTTGTCGCTTGGTAATTGATTTGTCATTGGGCGGCAAACGAAATTCAAAGGACGGATTGGGCCCAGTTTTTACTGTGGGTCGTTTTCTTTCTTTTAGAAGCTAATGTTCATTATATGAAACATAGCATTGGAATTACAGCGCTGAAAAGTTTTTCAACAAGAAAAAACAGTAACAAATTTGACTGTTGTCAGAAATATCATATAAAAACTGTATGTATGCAAGTATTTAAAGTTAATATGCAAGTTAAAGTATTTCAAGGAGCATTTTGGGATTCCGGAAATCGGCGAAAAATTAGTGTACGAACTTAAATTATATCGCTATACTATCTCCTAAGAGCTATCGTTGTGCCCCGATTTTAAGATAAACCGGTACAAATTGGCATGGGCTATAAATGGGATACAAATGAAGAGAATAAAACATTATGTTAAGCTGATTTGGAATCAAGATTGTTTATGGATTACCAAATCCTCTGAATGTTCTTTCAACTCTTTGGAAGAGTCAAATCTGTTCACATGGTATCGTTTCCTTGTCCTCAGTCATTTGATCACGAACGAACCTCAACGGTAATATTCCGAGAAAGACACATTATTTGACATCCATTCGAAAGGCTTACGAAAGCTAATAAAGACTGCTGTCTATTGGTTCGGATGCAGCGTTGTACTCTCCGTAAACACGGGCTTTCGAAATGACACCGGTGACAACAGCAGCCCTCGTCGCCCCCCTCAAAGAAGCTCAATTCGCGACGAAGCAATTTATTGAAATGGCACGCCGTTATTACTTTCATCAAACCCCGTTGCCCCTTGCCGTTGTCTTTCCCGCCAGTGAAATGTTGTTTAAATCTCAACATGAGGCTCCGGGGCCGAGCCGGAGCTAAGCGTTGAATAAAAATCCAATCAACCGATTCCGCCGAAAAAAAAACCGGCCACCAACCGGAGGCTCGGCACGGTTTTCCGTTGGCCCGTCGTCATACTTTCGTTCGGCTCTTGATTGAATTTACTCTCGGGTGCGCTTCCGGAGGCGTTCGTCGCACGCGCCACCCAGTAATCTGGCGCTTTCCGGGATCAAATTTTGCGCACAAAGTTGTGTGGCCTTCCTTTTACAAAGCAACTTTCGAGGCACAACTGCCGAACCCAAGCACAATCCCGCAGTCACACTCATGCATGTTGGCAAATGGACAACAATACAACAAAAATCATAATAAAATTAGGCGAAATTGGATTTCAAGGGTCATTTTCTGGGCTTTTCTTGCATGTCGCCGGTCGTCCCACGGCTCGGACGTCCTGGGCGGTGTCGTTTGTATTGGCTTTATTTCGCCGCCCGGAACACCGGAAGCTACCCCGAGCCACCGCTTCCGACTCGGGTGCAGCCCGCACCGGGATAGGCCAACTCGTTTTCGAACTCGTTTTCAGTATTATGACATTTTTCTCACTCGGCTCGGCTCGCTTGGCGGACGGAACCGGTGGGGAGAGAGGGAGGGAGGGGAGGGATGAAAAGCTTCCACAACAATCGACGAGAAAGTACGCCTCGTGCTGCGATGTGAGTGGAGCCGGGAGAATAAACGGAGCAACAAATAAAATATAAAAAAAACCCCACTACACGGAGCGAGCGAAATAAATAAAAGGCTCCGGAAACTGAATCAACCACGCTCGGACACTACCGGAGGGTGGGCCGGAAATCCTCCGTGCATCACGGAAGAAGTGCTCTCGTTTGTGTGTCTCGTACGGGTTTTCTTTTTCTTTCTTTTTTTTGGTAGCCAGCGATCCTTTTTTCAAATTTTATTGAGGCAAAGACGAGCAGGAGCACCTCAAGGCCACCTTGGCGACAAGCTCGACGTCGATGGCCGACCGGCACCGGGAGTTGAAATTGAATAAACAAAACAAAGCGAAATCTATATTGATTCCCCCTCACCTCCTCTCTCGCTCGGCTCCACTTACCACCATCCTTTCCGTCAAACCGATGTATCAATGTATCGTTTTTCCTCATTTATTGGAAATGAAGCGAAATTGGGAAAAGGATTTTTTGTACGTTCGTTAGAAAATGTTGAAGGAAGGATTTTTTTTCTATCGTTTTTCCTCCAAAAATTCCACCGAAAAGACCACCGCAGCGTTTCCATGCTAATGAAGCTGCTTTAGCAGGAGGCTTCTCTTTTTGCTTTCCAGTCGCTTGGTTTTTTTTGTATTCAACAAGCCTTTCATCACGAAAGCGCTTGAAACGTTGCGAAATAGAACGACAAAAAAAAACGAACACAACTGCCCACAACCCACGCCGAAGGGATCGGTTTCCTTTCGGTCGTCTCAAATTTCACCTCATTTACTCATAATTGCACACCCATTCCACCGGCGCGGACGGAGCGGACCAAATTGTGCCAGCTCATTACGTTCGTGCGCCCGCACCTTCGCGCCCTTTAACAAAAATGAATCATTACGGTGGCGGGTTTGTCATCCGCACCGGTTTCGTCTGGTCATCGGCCGATCAATAATCAAGTCGCTGGCAGCACCGTGTGGCCCCAACTCGTAGTTGGCAGACAACTCGAACGCTCCCGACGCAAGTTTTAACGATAAATGCTTGCAGATTAATGAAATTAGCTTTCCGATCGTCGCCGCCAACCGGTCCGAAATTGACGAGTGTGCGTGTTTTTTTTTGCTTTCCTTACGCTCGTTTGCCTCCTGTAGGCTTATTGGATTTTTTTATGTTCTACCGAATGGAAAAAAAACACCCTCTTGACGACCGTTTGTGTATGGTTTTCTGGTGTTTTTTTTT
>JXWZ01014296.1:0-23494 GCA_000956215.1 Anopheles farauti No. 4 | reverse complement strand
ATCTTCTTCTTCTTCTATTTGGCGTAACGACCGAAGTCATGCCTGCCGTTGTTTAACCGGCTTTCTAGACTAATTTTTACCACCATAGCTGGTTAGTCACTCTTCGCTTGGGGGAGACGGTCCGAATGGGATCATGGTACCGGTCCTGTCGTGTGAAGACCGGCGCCGCTACCATTACACCACCGGGCCGCCCGTATTATGTTAATACGTTATTATGTTAATATTGTGTCAGCATAAAAACGACCTATCGTATAACGTACCGGAACGATTGGTCAAATAAAATAGGCTTCTAAGTGAAATACATACACCACACACCTGCGAATGCTTTTTAGTAAAATACACCGGTTTTAGCGTACCGCTGTACAAAAAAAACACAGCCTACTGCCGCATGCACAGGGGCGCGCGATAATTTTGATAATGTCCACGACCTACACGATAAATATCGCCCAAACCATACCTTATATCCCACAAGATCTATTGAATAGGAGTCCAGCACTAAAAGCAAGCGCCTATATTTCCATCTTGAACTCTTATCAGACGCTTATCGGAGCTCCTATACTAGTACCTATAGGAGTAAGGGGTATAGATACGAGTCAGACGTTCTTCTTACATTGTTTGACAATGCCGTATCGAAGTTACCAGGCGTCCAGACCCTCCCAGCCGTGCCTTCGGAAGCTAGTGCTTCCTACCAGATTGATAAGAACGGTCCTCGTTGCCCTACACCTGCCCGCTCCACTAGGTGCCTGATTGATAAGCAATCAATTGCGTCGATTAAAGCACCCGAATCGAGCACACACTGGATTAATTGGTGTGATTCGTGATTTTGAGCCTATTGATAGTTGAACCCCGCGCGGATAACGGACACGATCCGCACAATGACACGGCCGTTCCCTGGGTGTTGTTATTGCTTCCATTGGGTGCGCGATTAGATAAACAACTGGCCAAACTTCCTCTTGACGTGGGGTCACAGTTTGGGTTTTGATCCAAGCGATGGATGTGCGCCCGACGGGGTGGGGGAACGTGCACTCTATAAAAGTGCAACCCCCAGGCCGCCCGAGAAAGAAAGTACACGCCACAATGGGAGAACACACTAACGCAGCGCTTCTGCTGCTGGCCATCGTAATCGTTGGAGTGGCCAACGGAGCGGTTCTACCAAGATTTATCGAATCCACCGAACCGACAGATAAGCCGATGAATTTGACCGCAAACATTATCGTACGCGATGGATACTACGTGGAGCAGCACGAGGTGACGACGGCCGATGGATACATCCTGACGATGTTTCGCATCCCGGGCAGCCCGTCCAGCCCCGTCCGCGTCGGTAAAAATGTTGCATTTCTAATGCACGGCCTGCTGAGTTCGTCGGCGGACTATATTATCTCCGGACCGGGACGGGCACTCGCTTACCTGCTCGTTGACGCTGGGTATGACGTTTGGCTGGGCAACGCCCGTGGCAATACAAACTCTCGGCGGCACATCTTCCACGATCCGGACGCGCGCAATACGAACTTCTGGGACTTTAGCTGGCACGAGATTGGCTACTTCGATCTGCCGGCTATGATCGATTACACGCTGGCGTACACGGGACACACGACGCTGCACTACGCGGGCCACTCGCAGGGTACGACTTCGTTCTTCGTGATGGCATCCATGCGCCCGGATTACAACAAGAAGATACGTTCGATGCACGCGCTGGCCCCGGTTGCGTTCATGAGCAACCTGCGCTCGCCGTTCGTGCGCGCCTTTGCCCCGTTCGTCAACCAGCTCGAGTGGATCATGGCCATGCTGGGCGTTAACGAGTTCCTACCGAGCAACGACATGATGATACTGGGCGGGCAGCGGCTGTGCGAGGACGAATCACCCTTCCAGGAGGTGTGCGCCAACGTCCTGTTTCTGATCGGTGGCTTTAACTCGCCGCAGCTGAACCGCACCATGATTCCGGCACTGCTAGAGAACGCTCCCGCCGGAGCGTCCGTCAACCAGCTGGTCCACTACGCACAGGGCTACAACTCCGGACGCTTCCGGCAGTACGATTTCGGGCTAACGCTGAACCTCATCCGATATGGGTCCATTCGGCCGCCGGACTATCCGCTGCATCGCGTTACGGCACCGGTTGCGCTGCACTTTAGCGACAACGACTGGCTGGCGGCGGTGGTGGACGTACGGGAACTGCACGCCCAACTGTCCAACTCGATCGGCCTTTTCCGCGTGTCCGATCCACGCTGGAACCATCTCGATTTCGTCTGGGGTATAGATGCCAACACGTTCCTGTACGAGCGGGTGATTAGCTTTATGGATCGATACAACTGATTGCGATTCCGTCTGCTCCCGATGAATGTGCGGATAAAATCGATAAAGCTACCGAGGGATAAGAATTTCTGGCGATAGGTTAATACAGACGATTTTGTTTTCACTTCCAACGCAATTTGTAATTTCATGCAGAAAAAATGTGTTTCTTGGGGGTACAAAATAGGCCATTCGGCAATGATATTACGATGACAATTATGAAATGATCTAATCCAATTTTGGGACTACAAATGTAAACAATTGAATGACAGATTGAAAAGCGTTCGGAAAACGATCAATAAATAACAAGACACAATCAAACGCATTTGAGAATGTATAATAAAAAACGTTAGGAATGCGCCCAAAAAGTACTGTTCGGAATAAGGGAATAAGGGATTTTTTTTCTACTGGGGTGTCCAGTAGCATCTTAACTGTGCAAATTGGATTTCCCGTTTTCATAAAAAAAAATATCCGAACAGAATTGTACTTGTTTTTGTAAAAAAAATTGCACGTCTGATGCGAAGTTTGCGGGAGTTACAATGCGTCTTACGTCGATCCCAGGCCGCATTGTTGGTTGGTTGATAAGATATCCATTTCAGAAGACGGTCAATCAATGCGATAAGTTTCGGTTTTTTTTGTGTGGGGTTGCCGATAAACACGCAATATCAACTGTTAATCGCCCACCTGGCGCTTCCGATGTATAAAGCACGATTAGCGAACGAGCGTCTGGTACAGTAACTACCGAACCTCTGCTTGAGCATGGTACTAAGAAATAGCTGCTGGGTTGCACTGGCCCTCGCTAGTGTGATCGCACTAGCGCAGGCTGCCTCCATCGGCGATGTGTTGGCATTCCGTGCAGGGGATGGACCGCAACCGACCGGTATTGCGCCACTGACGAGCGAAATTATCATCAACGACGGATACCCAGTCGAGGAGCATCAGGTGACGACGGCCGATGGCTACATCCTGACGATGTTCCGCATCCCGGGTGGACCGGGTAACCCAGCGCGAGAGGGTAAGCATGTAGCGTTCGTCCAGCACGGTCTCCTGTGCTCGTCCGCCGATTGGGTTATCCTGGGACCGGGCAAAGCACTCCCCTACATGCTCGTCGACGCCGGGTACGACGTTTGGTTGGGCAACGCCCGTGGAAATACGCACTCCCGCCACCACATCTTCCTCGATCCGGACGCGCGCAACACGGACTTCTGGGAATTTAGCTGGCACGAGATTGGATTCTTCGATCTGCCGGCCATGATCGATTACGCGCTGCAGTACACGGGCCAGACGTCACTGCAGTACGCCGGACACTCGCAGGGTACGACTTCGTTCTTCATCATGACTTCGCTCCGTCCGGAGTACAATCAACGCATCCGTTCGATGCACGCTCTGGCTCCGGTCGCGTTCATGAGCAACCTGCGCTCACCGTTCGTCCGTGCGTTCTCTCCCTTCGTCGACCAGATTGATGTAAGTTGTGAAGTATTAAGTACTGCCGGCTAACAGTGGCTAATGGATTGTGGTTCTCGTTGCAGTGGTTGATGCGTATGTTGGGCGTGAACGAGTTCTTGCCGAGCAGTGACATGATGACGCTCGGCGGACAGATGCTCTGCCGGGACGAGGCTCTCTTCCAGGAGGTGTGTGCCAACGTGCTGTTCCTGATCGGTGGTTTCAACTCGCCGCAACTGAACCGCACAATGCTGCCGGCCATCCTGGCCAACACACCGGCCGGTGCCTCCGTCAACCAGCTGGTCCACTACGCCCAGGGCTACAACTCCGGACGCTTCCGGCAGTTCGACTTCGGGATGACGCGGAACCTCATTCGGTACGGATCGATTCGTCCGCCAGACTATCCGCTGGACCGCATCACGGCACCAGTGGCCCTGCACTACGGTGATAACGACTGGCTGGCGGCCGTTTCGGACGTGCGTCAGCTGCACTCGAGCATCCGCAACCCGATCGGTCTGTTCCGCGTATCCGACCCGAACTGGAACCATCTCGATTTCACCTGGGGCATCGATGCCGACACGCTGCTGTACCAACGCGTCATCAGCTTCATGGACCGATACAACTAATTGCCTGCAGACGAATGAGTTGGAGAAACAAAATGTTCCGATAATAAAACGGTTACGATAAGACAAACCCCGCAAGCTACGGTGATAACGCACACTTACATCTGTTTTGTTCGCTGATTCTTCGCCTAGTGCCGAACTAGGTTCGTCACGTCTGAGAGTGCGGAGAAGTTAATTAATACTCTCCCTGTCTGCTAGATTGCAACGAATGAGCTGCAAAGTCCCCAAAATCCGGCGGTAAACGAAAAACACAGCACATAATCTCGACGCCCGGGGAAGCTTATGTACGGAGCGTGGTGTACGTGTTGGGAAAGAGTAAAGCATCGTCATCGTAGCAAGCGCAGAGCGCGGTGTCTTTGGCGTGGAGGTATATAAATGAATTTTCCCCCTTTTTCTGCGGAGACGACACGCCGAGCACAGATCTTCCAATTTTTCCCCAACGTTCGCAGGATTCCTCACGGCCACTGGCCGGAATTGGGTTGCTTCTTTATTTCTCCGGCACTCCGGGCGACACTTCCTTCGGACGGCATGGGCTCCTGATAGAAATTCGACTTAATGAGTAACGCACTAACACACGGCCGTTGCGATAACAACCGATTTTAAGAGCGAGATTCCTCCCCCTGAAAGGATACGCCTGCTGAGACATGGCTGACTAATTAATAGCAAAGTGGCTAATTGTTCTACCGGGTCGTCCTTTTACGGTGTCTTGCGTTGGTAATGGTGGAATTCATTCCACTGTTTGCAACCAGTACAGTGGTGGGCACGATTTTAGTACTCGTTTTAATTTTTTCTCTTAATGTTTCAGCGCTATCGTTAAAGATTTTCAATAGGCATAATTTATCCCTTCTGCTGGACGATATCTTAAACCTGGGACGAAAAATCTTTTCAGTGGATGAAAAAACATTCTAAGCAATTTACAAATCTACAGTGGTGTATAACTTTTTTATATCTTTAAATATTGAATGAAAAATGTTGTTGAAATATTTCGTTCGAATTATCAACAAATAACTCGCGTAAATGAACAATTAACGCTTGGCGAGCACTGTAGCGTTTGTTTTCTTACAAGCAGCAAAGAGCTGCGAAAATATTAATTAGTATTCATCTTCCCCGTTCCTTATATGTTTGCCCTTTTCCTGCGCCAGCGCTCTGGTTCCATCGATTCGAGCGTTTAATTACTGTTTCAGCTCATTCGTCCACCCCAAACGGGCAGCCAGTTTCCCGAAGCATAGATATTTCTGCCAAAGGAGCGAAGAGGAAAATCCTACACAGACGTACGAACCACCTTCCCCCATTTTCACGACCATTTATCTTTGTCGCGTGTCGCCCGGTGTGTAGGCGAGCTTGCGTGTGTCTGTGCGTATGTACTACTGAGGCATAACAACACTCTCCGCCCGATGGTTTCACTCATTAAGCGTCCGTTCTACCAGGCGCCCAGAACGCACCAGCAGGTCCCCGTTGTCGGAGTACTCCCCGCGGGGGTCGGGGGTGGGTTAGGGAGTGGAAATTGAACCTCCGGAACGCTGGATGGCGATGGTCGTTCGGATGGACGGGACCGATTACAAGCAACGGGCAGAAATAAGCGCTCGTCCTATGTACGGCAAGCGAATTCTTCCCCAGTGACACACCACGCCGGGCGGGTTGGTGCTGGTGCTGTTTGCTTTTCCTGGGGAAAACCGTTTCCCTCCACGATGCGGCATTCATTCATTAGAGCGAACGAGAACGGCAGAGTCGAACGAGCGAGCGCGAATGGAGAGTGTATTTCAGGCGCGTGTGCGTTGGCAGTCCTTTTAATTACTCACCCTTCTCTCCCTACCAGCCAGGAGCAACCGTACCGTTGGTCCAAACGTACACCACGCAGTCGAGGCACGATGGCAAACGCACGTTTTTCATCCCCAACCCCGAGCACGGTGATGGTTGTTTCTTCGATTGGTGTACATAAACAAGGGGGGACGAACCAGACAGTAAGTATGCCAGGCTAGGAAGGCCATGACAAGTGTAGTGCAGATGAATTGTTCTACAGCAAGCGAACTATATAACAAAAGAAAAAGATTTTCAAGATACCTTCATCGAACTTTAAAAAGATATCAATAACAAAAAGTAACTCAATAACTTTTTTTTTTCAAATCGTGTTCAAAAATTGATAAGATCCTAATTTACGAATTATTTTATGGTTTAAAAAACGTATTCAGATCTCTAAAAAAATGCAGAACTACAAATACAAATAATACAAATAATAACCTGTATTTCTTTCTCCATTTATATTCATCTAAGAGATATGAGAAATGTATTATGGGACTATAACTAAATTTCAAACATTGTTACCATAATTTGGTATATTTGTATTGCTTAAAATTGGTATATGTCTTTCGTTTTAAACAATCGATTTTAATTGACTAACAATATCCAAAATTTTATTTAAAAAAAACTGTATTCAGATCATTTAAATTTGCAGAAGTACAAAATAATAACCATTATTTCTTTCTCTATTTCTATTAATCTAAGCGATATGAGAAATATATCATGGAGTTACAACTCAATTTCAAACATTTTTACCATATTTTGGCATATTTATATTGCTTCACAATTTTATACATCTTGTCCAACTACCAGAGTATTAGAAAAAAAACTACCATATCTACCATTTTCTCCTGTTACTATTGAACTCTAACACTACAAACACATAAAGAGACCATTTGCTCCCTTTACAAAAAAAAACCCTAGGGAGTGAAATACAGCGTTTAAAAATATCAAACATTTGTTCCATAAAGTATTGTTTTTTTTTTTATTTCACTTAACCACCTTTATGCAGCATAACTTCACACCGGCACCGGAACCGTCGTCGGCACTGGACCAGCGTCACTCGTCGTACTCTCCGTAACTGGTTCCGTCGTCGTTGCATCCCCCACCGGCACACCCGTTGTGGGTTTCGGTTCCATCACCAGCACCTTCATGCGATCGGTCGCAATCTTAGCCGCCCGATGCAGATGCTGCTGCTGTGGGTCCTCCCGGAACGGCTCGAAATCGAACGTGTCCAGCTCCTTGCAGTCCGTTTCGGGATTGGTGCGGGAGTCGGTTCGCTTCATCAGATACACGGGCGACTGCGCGATGTTGTCCGAGTTGCGACAGATGACGCTCGACAGCTTCGTCTGGTAGATTTGATCCAGTTGACCTGCGGGAAAAGGGCAAATGGGTTTATTTTTTAATGTTTTTTACTTTCGAACCACATCGGTACCAGTTCGTCCCACTTACCTTCGGTAAACCGCTGCGGACCGATGCGCCGTTCGTACCAGAAGGCGTCACCACGCTTCAGCCGCAGAAACTGATCGGCAATCAGGCACGTGAGCAGCGGTCCGACGATCCCACCCCGTACCGGCGGCTCGCTTAACGCGCCGGAGTAAACGTCCACGTTCGCGGGCTCGCGGTAGATGCTCCTCATCTGTTGGAACGACTCCGGATCGACGATCCGTTCCAGCTCGGTCCAGGTGTCGGCCGGCGTGAGATGGCAGTGTTTGCGCCACCGTGGGTAGGCCGGCAGCCCATGGTCGCGGCCCCGCTGGATGTTGAGCGACACCAGATCCAACCCGCACGGATGATTGTGCAGCAGATGCTCGTCCGCTTTCTCGAACAGCTTCTCCGTCAGCTCGGTGGAGAAGTACTGGTCGTACTTGGCCAGTGCCGTACTGATCGCTCCACCGAGCGCGTTGTCCAGCCCGTCGTGAGCGTACAGCGAGTACGGATTGAACAGCATCCGGTGCAGCTCGATGCCGGACGTGGACGACGCTGGATTGCGCGTTTTCTTCATCAACCCCGGCAGGAGGGTGTGTGCGAAACGGAACGCTGCCCCCGCAAACACGTTCGCGATCGATGCGTCCACCGTGGCGTTGTACGGGTCGTCGTGTGCGTCCGGCTCGGGTAGGAGGCCCATCCTGCTGGCCGTTTCGTTCCCGACAATGACCGGCACAAACTCCGCGTACGTTATGTGCTGCATCTGAGCCGCCAGCACACGGCGTGCCTCCTGGAACAGCCGTTCGTCGTCCCAGTGTGGGTTGACGCGGGCGAGCCCATCGGCCAGGACGTTATGATGGCGAGCCCAGATCAAGTGCATCGATGTTAGGTGCAAGTTCTCGTTGGCGCGTGCATCACCCGACTCGAAGCAGTACTTGCCGGCCGCATTCATCTCCTGCTCGTTGCACCCGTCGAGTGGATCGGTCGACACCGGCAGCAGATCCCGACCGTCCGGTGTTCGAAGCATTCGCAACCGGCCACCCTCGCCGGTGCGCAACGTCCGTATGCGCTCATCGTCCGAACCGTACACAACCGAACCGTCGATAAAAGCCGTCGCCTGGTTTAGCTGCTGCCGTGGCCCGAAATGTCCCGTAGGTGCCGGCACCGATCGGACAAAGTTCATGCACGTTACGTTGTACTGGTGGTAGTACGGATCGCCCGGTCCGAGCGGTACCGGGAAACACTCCGGATGTTGCGGTTGCCCAGGATCACAGCACTCGATGGGCTTCCCGTTCACGCCCTGATTGAGCGCGGTGGACGTGATGTCGTGGTCGAGAAACTGGCCCCAAACGGCCAGCATGACGGTAAAGTTCGGATCACTGTGGTACGACGGGCGATGGACGTCGAGGGACACCTGGCGCGCACTTGGCAGCTCACTGCCGTCCACCGAACTGCGCGGTGAGGAAATCCCATCACCATAATCGGGGTTTAACTGCCGCCGGAATGGGATCATTGCGACACCGTACTCGACCGGATGCTCCTTGTTGTTGCACGTCCCATTGGCCGTGCGATACCGAGCGTTGAAGTCACACCGCGCTGGTCGATGGACACGCGGTAGATTGATCGACGGTCCACGACCCACGGAACCTTTGTGTCGCATGCCGAGCCCGCGCACCAAAGCCTTCGTGGCACGATCCTCCACAAAGCCCACCTTGGCGGCAAGCCGGGCGGCAACCGTCGCCCCGACCGACTTCTGATGCCGGAAGGAAGGTGAATTGACCGGCGGCGAGGAGAGCGTTTCCTCCAGCAGCTCCTTATCGCCCAACGCTTTCTCACCTTCGGCCACGGCGGCGGATTTCGCATCTTCGCTTACCTCCCCGTCCGTGCCGTTCCACTGCGGGGTCGGTTCGTCTGAAGAAAGAAAAAACGAACTCGATAAGATGGCGTTGGTAGCTGGACCGATGGTGAGGACAACACTTACCAAGCAATGGGAAGCTAATGAGATTTAGCAGCTCAGGAAAATCCGCCGCCGTTGTGTTGGCACCGTCAAGGGGCGGCTTCGTCGCGTCACCGAATATGATGTAACTGATGCTGATCAGGATCGCCAGCGCGAACGCTCCCCTTTTGGATTTGTTGCAAAGCGTGTAATTTAGTGGTGTTTTCTTTTTGTTTTTTTGTTTTTTTTTTGTAATCGGACGATATATAGAACTCACATGATGGAGGCACATATCCAACACTGAAAGGTGCGCACCTGGCGCTCCCGCAAGCTTTCGTGCGATTTCAGATGGTGTACGGTGGCCGAAGGGCCCGACGCTAGCGGAACCGGACCGGAAAGATCACCGGACGTCAACGGCGTACGTTCGTCCACCATGACCATCGAGGCTGCGGGCGAGACTGGGACGCTGCTGCTACTACTAAACCGATGCACAACCGAACACTTCGAGCGTGACACGCAGCCCACCGGGCCAGGGTCGATCGATCGGGCTGGGAAGCTATCTAAACTATCTAAACCTGGGAAAGCTGGGTTCCTCCGAGAAGGCCTCCTACATCGACCACGATCGCGCACAAACTAATTGAACTATCACCATTACAACTAATAAACCGGTCTTTGGCCGCACCGCACCATGTACCAGAAGCCACAACCGTTGACGGGTGTCATTCGATACCACACATTCCAGCCCGTGGCGTTTCGTCCACCTTTCGGGTGATGCGTTTTTTTTGTATTTGTGTTGTCTATCTTCCTTGTGCATGCTCGACCGGTGTGACGGTGCACTGCCTACGATGAGTGTTCTTTTGCTACCGCGGCTCCCAGCGGCGACTATCGGCGGCCTTACTAAGGTTTCACGATTTCCATTTCCTTTCCGCCAGCAGTTCGATGACAACGGACAAATGTACAAATCGGAAGGAAGCATGGCTTCTAAGAAAGCTAGAAGCTAGAAACACACCGGTATTTCTATTTCCACTTCCGAAGAGTGTTCTCATTGACCGTCCATTTTTTCCACCCTGGGTCAGATTATCCTTGTCTGAATGTCGCTTTAGCGTCCGGAATGAGAGGAAAGTTTTTTGGGAATGATTTTCAACATTTGAAAAGGTGTTGAGATGAATGTACGCGGGACGTATTTGAAGGGTTTCCTCAAAAAAACGGTGGGGACGTTCTGCGTCCATCGACCTCACCGCACGCAATGCGACCACAAAGTGTACGTTCAAAGGTATGATTTTGTAATAACACAACTCTCTTTTAAAGGATAGAGAGATAACATAAAATAAAGTTAATGTCCACGTTTCTGGCTGCGTATGGAAATCAAAGATAGTACGCAGCCAACTGTAAAATTTCCCTTGCGATTATTTGATTATTAAGATTGGTAGGCTATAAAGTAATGTAGTAGTTTTGTTTATGGATAGTATATTTAGTATAAAATCCATTGCATTCAAATAACGAACACACTAATCTTGGTCAAATTTGAAAGAGTTTTAATTAATAAAATTCGTACGCAGTGGCTTCGTACGCAACCACTTTCACGACATTTCGTGATGTGATTTTCTACCTATATGTTAACCGCACAAAACTGTAGTATTGAAGCATACTATTATAAACGCATTCGCAAGTTACCGTGAAAGATTTCAACTGAAAATATTCAGAGCCTCTTGTAGATTCGAAATTGATTTTAGTTTTGTTTTTTTAGAGAAAATTATCATGATCAATTTTATACAGCAGCAGAATATCAACAAAACATTTCCAATGTCTTTTTTTCTATAAATAATGACTGGTTTTTGGTAATATTCCAAATAGCACCAAAACAGCATAAATCCCAGGTTCGCTCATTAATTGTGATTTTTGACAACAATCAATTGTATTTATATTTTGTATTTTTCACTAAATATTTAAATTTTTTACTCAGGAAAACATAATTAAACGATTGTTTAGGCGTATTATATTGTTAAAAATAAAAGGTTAAGCACGCTTCTACGAAACAAACACAAAATACAACTGTTTACATTTGTCATGTTTGTCGAAAACTTGCTGTCAACAAGATGCCTATGAGCTAACCGTTTCTCGTGCAGTTCTGATCAGTTTTCTCGAAAAAGGTGTAGCGAAGAGGCCCTGTTGTGGATTTTGTTCGTGAAAAAAGTGCATCGTACAGCGCTGCAAACCTTGTGAAAGCGTTCACGAATCGTTGCTGCACCCGCGGCCATTCGTTTTCCACCGGTGAAACATGGCACGAACCGTGTGGGACGTCGCTTTCCACAATTTTCCGTAGCGCGTTTGTGTGTGTGAGTGCTTCGAGACGAGTCGGGGTGTCACGCAAAGGTCGATGACGACGGCTTTGCTGTTTTCTCAGAAGGTGTGTATTATTTGCATGCCATCGGCTCACTGTCGGATGCTCCCGGAGGCAAAATTTGCAACACCAGCTGCTGTTGCAGGTGCATCAGGTTCATGGAATGGTGCATGTCCGGCTACCGGTACTGCAGCATCGTTTTCCCCGGAGGGGAATCGGCAAACACAGCAGCCAGTGCCAGCAGCGCCAGAGTCTTTTGTTTTCCTGTTGTCCGTGTGTATTGCACTGCTTCGCGTTCTTCTTCTTAGCTGTCATTTTCATCACAGCTCGTCCATAATGGTGGACGCTAACAGAAAAATATCGATGAATAAGGAAAGCAATGTTCATGAGAGGAAGCATTGACCAACATAAATATTAGCCAGGTCGCATCAATGGAAAGACAGTGTGAGAAAAATACGCACACATTTAAAAGAATATTACTCTACCCCACTTCCAGCTAATGTGTCATTTAGCCCAGCTTCACTATAATCGTTCAGTGCCCATTAATGAGAATGATTTTTACGGTCGGTTCTAATCGGCCTGCTCGCACACTCGCAAGTGCAAAAGTGGAATTTCCTGTTCTGGGAAGTTAGCCTCAGTTACCCCGCACCCTCCTGTTCCGAGGCAGCATCCGCGAGCGGTTGTTTTATCAACAAAACCTTACCTAGAGTGCATCGTCATGTGTAGGTCTCTCTTTCCATCGACACCCGGTTCGGGTCAGGTTCCGAGGGCACGACGTACTCGAGTGACACGGTTTATCGCCACCATCCCTTCATGCGTGACCGTTAGTTTCCGTGGTTAAATCCCGGCCAGACGGACCACTTCCTATGGTGTTCCGATTAGCATACCGGTTTTCGTAAATGCATGGCTTGCCTAAACGCTGTCCCTAGTAGCGACGGACGAACCGGATGATCCACTTGTATGCACCGATGCGTCTACTTTCTATGCCCACTTAGATTTTATTATTAAACAACCCTGTATGGAATCATTCCCGGTTGCTTTGATAGCAATGGGTCAGCGTTCGAAATAACTAAATTTCTTTTTTCTTTATCTCATCTCGTTTCAGAAGAAATGGAACTAAAAAATTTACGATAAATGGTTTTGTAAAGTCGTCTAAAGTTCGTACGCGTTACATATTTAATAAGCCAGAAACAGTGCAATAATCGGTGACCGCGCCGTGTGTGGGGCCACAGTCGCGAACGCAAAACGTCGATAGAGAATCGTGTTCATTAGCGTGTTAAGTGACGGACAGAATATTCTCCGTGTGTTTGTTTGTGTGCACGATGGATGACAAAAATTCAACCGGAAGTGGAGGTGGAGGTGGTGGCAGCAGCACCGGCGGTGGCAGTGGTGGTGGTGGCGGCGGTGGCGAGACAAAAGTGATCTATCACATCGACGACGAAACGACACCGTATCTGGTGAAGATCCCGCTGCCCGCCCCGCAAGTGACACTGAAGGACTTTAAGCTGGTGCTGAACAAGCAGAACATTAACTACAAATACTTCTTCAAGTCGATGGACGCAGACTTCGGTGTGGTGAAGGAGGAGATTGCGGATGACGCGACGATATTGCCGTGCTTCAACGGGAAGGTGGTGTCGTGGCTGGTAACGGCCGACGGTTCGAACCAGTCCGACTGTTCCGAGCTGCAGCCAACGGAGATGATCGATGGGCGGCCCACGTTGGCGCAGCTCCGCAGCATGAACAAGCCGACGCTAAACAACATGATGGGCATGCCGATGAATCCGCTCACGTATCAGTCGGCGTCGGTCGTATCGAGCGATCTCGACTCGACCAGCCTCTTCGAGACGGAGAGCGAAATTACGCTCGATCGTGATATGACCGAGTGCAGTAGCGTGCAGCGGTTGCAGGTACGCAAAAAACCTCAGCGACGCAAAAAGCGGGCCCCATCGATGTCGCGTACCTCGTCCTACAGCTCGATCACCGACTCGACCATGTCGCTCAACATCATCACGGTGCAGATCAACATGGACACGGTGAACTTTCTCGGCATCTCGATCGTGGGCCAATCGAATCGCGGTGGCGACGGGGGCATTTACGTGGGCAGTATCATGAAGGGCGGTGCGGTGGCGCTCGACGGACGGATCGAACCGGGTGACATGATACTGCAGGTGAACGACGTCAACTTCGAGAACATGACCAACGACGAGGCGGTTCGGGTGCTGCGGGAGGTGGTACAGAAGCCGGGCCCAATCAAGCTAGTGGTGGCCAAATGTTGGGACCCGAATCCAAAGGGTTACTTCACGATTCCGCGCACCGAACCAGTCCGACCGATCGATCCGGGCGCGTGGGTAGCCCACACGGCCGCCCTCCGCTCGCAGGACACGATCAACACCGAGCTGCCGGAGTCGGTGATGGAGCGGCTGCACGCGGACATGGACATGAAGGATATTGTGCGCGCCATGACCAAACCGGACAGTGGGCTCGAGATACGCGATCGCATGTGGCTGAAGATTACCATCCCGAACGCGTTCATCGGTGCGGACGTGGTGAACTGGATACTGGAGCACGTCGATGGGATCGGAGATCGGCGGGAGGCGCGCAAGTACGTGTCGGTGATGTTGCGGCGCGGCTACATCAAGCACACCGTGAACAAGCTGACGTTTTCGGAGCAGTGCTACTATGTGGTCGGCAATGGTATCCGGCAGGATATCTCGAACATGTCGCTCGAGGATACGGAGAGCATGATGAGTGATATTGCGCCGCTGCCGAACCCACCGATCTACATGACGTACTCGGGCAACTACAACCCGTCGCACGGCTACCAACCGATCCAGTACGGGTGCACCGGCGAGCGGCATCCATCGTCCGGGTCGAGCAGCAGCGACATCCTCACGAGCAAGGACACGTCAGCGTCGCAGTCCGATCTGGCCGCCGTGATACAGCAAACCAACCAGATGACGATCGCGAACGCGTCGAACAAATCGTCCGGATCCTCGAACCGCGGTAATGAGCAAGACATTTCAGGTACTTCATTTTTTCGGTCCATTTCCATCCCGCACCCACCTCGATCGATTGATGATGATGCCTCGTAGGGTGCGTTTGCACGCACATAAGCACACCAAACCCCTTTCCTTTCCTCTCTTATCCCATTACCGCCGGTGGGACAACACGCGGTGTATTGGTTAACGATTTCTTGACCGAAAGGATGCTGCTTTTTTGCTGTACCGTCGTACCTGTACGAATTTTAGTTTGTATTTTGTACCTCGCACCGGTTGATTCGTTTACGATCGATGTACCTTACGTAATGTTTATCCTCTTTTTGGGCCTTTTTTTCTCTTTCCATCACCAACCCAACCCATCCACCACCACGATACTCACACGCACACACAGCTGCGACACTTCGTTTCGGTGACGGAAACAGCAATGGAGGTAGCGTATCGGTGAACTATGATGTGTTCATTTATTTCTTCGCTTTGCAATTACCATGGAAATAATGTTTTTTATGCATCCATAACATTTTGCTAACAATATGTAACACTTTTTATAATGTGTTTTGAATAATGTCGATATAATTCGAGTTTGTAATTAGGATAGGTCATTCCCTAATGTAACCATTGCTCAGCTATTTTGCTTCTAATGAAGGTACCTGTGTCTTGACGAAAAATAGTACTAACGTTCCTTACTAAGTAATGAAACACGCTACAGCGTTAATTTTTTTTTTAATTAGAAATGGTTGACAAATGGTATCAAAATAGTTTTTAACAACTTGACAAGCGAAATCATTGGAAACGTTTTTACGCTCTTCGAGTACGTTTAGAGAAGTGTATTTTTTTTATAACTACTGATTCTTACATTAGTGTTCTAGCTTTGGTAATATTCGGCTTCCGAAGCCTCATAGATCCCCAAGAATTATTTAATTTGTATTGCTAGAATTTAGGTGCCAAAAATATATTAACAACGGATTTAGGCATAGAAAACTATTTATTTACAATATTATTCCCCAAATCTGTTATGGGTTGCAGGGGTTTTCCAGATATGCTTTTAATTGGGACTGGAAATAACCTTTTAAAACAAAATAAATTATAATGGTTTTAATGGTAAAGAATATCCCAGCTTGTATCCTGTATTTTAATTATTTCACACTAGTGTGAATTGTCTATTTACAATGCATTATCATCCATTTTAATCATTAATGCACCTTCACCGCATGACTACTTAATCATAACCCAGAGTGGGACAAATTCTCTCATTCGTTTTGTCGAAATCACTCAAATCACTTCATTCCTAAATCCTTGCATCATCCCTCAACAAAGCTTTCTACTTCTTACCGGTCCTCATTGCACCATAATCTACTCCGGATGGCTTACTTTGCATAACCGCACTCTTTTTCATGCACGCACAAAAACACATACACACCCCACATCCTTCCCCCCATCAGAGCCACCATTACACGAATTTTCTTTGTTAATTTTTTACTTTCAGTTTTGAGCTATTTATGATTTGCTTTCATTTCGATTCTTTTTCAAAACAATTTAACAAACCCAACAAAACCTTCCTACCCACCCAACCCCCCACGCGCAACCGAAAAACAAAACCAACAACAAACGGAACACCCACACAAACACAATGTCGCGAATGTCCTTATTACCTACCGGCACCACCTTCCCTGGAAACCTTTGCTGCACCACGCCATTGCCACCACCCACCCACCCGAATGGAACTGAATTGATAATTACGATTTAAACAATTTGGGACAAACTGCTGCTGTCTTCAAACAAATTGCCAAAATCTTTCCCCTCGTCCTTTTCCCGTTTTCCTCACATGCAAACATTTATCTTTGAACCACCCAACACACCTGACCTGACAAAAAAAACCGTTCGTTCGTGTTTTTTATCTCATTCTCTGTATCGCTCCCGATCGACACGACACGTCGGTGGTCTATTCGCCGGTGTTCCGTTGTTGTGTTCCGTTGTGGTGTGGCGATGTGGTCTTATTTTCTTTTGGCGTGTTTCTTCGTGGGTGGTGGTGCAGACTTTAAGACAACGAGAGTTGGCAGCGGCGGTGGCGGTGGCGGCGGCGGCGGCATCGGTGGCAAGCTGATCAGCACAAACGACGACGAAGGCTATGAGGACAGCATCTACTTCCAGCATCAACCGATGCAACCCACCCTGCAGCAGCAGCAGCAGCAGCAGCAGCAACAACAGCATCACCAACTGCAGCATCAGCAATCGTTCGGACGCAATGGTAGCGGTCGGAAGGAACCGGGCCACATCTACAACAATCAGTAGAAGAGACACGCTTTACGGTGTGTGAAGTAAAAGCCAAAAAAACACACACACACACACAATCACACAATCACACTTACAGACACCCCAAACTTCCACACCCGAAAGGAACAAAGTGTGGTGGATCCTGTTGGAGTAGGAAAACTTTCCTTCATTTTTTAAAGTAAAAAAAGGAAAACTTTCGGTGTGGCCCGCTTTTCCTGTCTTCGTGTGACCGGGAACCCGGGAGGCGGGAGGGCGGGCAGAAATAAGGCGCGACTGGAAAGCACTCACTATATTGCAAAAAATACTATTGGAAAAGCAGGGAAACACATTAGGAAACGAAACGGAATGAATCGAGCATCACACGGATCGCGCTAAGAAAACTCGTATTCACGGAATACGAAAGACTCTCACACATACGCACATACACATAAATATACACCGTTCCATGATGCTACTAAAGGCAGCAGAAAGACGACGGCGCCGAGAATGTGATGTATGTGATGCATACGTGCATCCACAGGGCATGGTTGCCAAGACGACGGGATATTCGCTTAAGGATTGGTGGAAGTGAGACTGTATGTGTGTATGTGCGTGTGTGTATGTGTGTGTGTGGAAGAAACGACGGTGCGACTTGAATGTAGGCGAACATTGGCCCTCCCCCAAATGTTCGACCAAAAACCGGGCCAAGCAGGGATTGTTTGTGAATATGTATGTGTGCGTGTGTATCGCATTTTGTCGTCATTTCCGTTATCAACTCTTTTCACACGCTCCCGTGACACACATTCGTGTGCTAATTTGGTTTTATCCGTTTTATTTTCTTCTGTTTGAATATACCTGTCCTGATGGTTTTGTGTTATAGTCGTTCCGTCATTTACTTGAGCTGCGCAAGTAATAGATCTTTTATGTTCGTAATCCGTTTTTTATGTGTTCTCCTTCCCCAAATCTGTGGTTGGGTGGAATGCAATGACATTATGACAAAACAGGGATTGATAAGGCGGTCGAACGGAGCTACTTTATTGTGTGTTGCTCGGTGTATTGCTCCAGCGGCTGATACAAAATTCGCATTGCATAGTGGCTAGCGCACACCGTACCAATCCCCTTTTAACAAACTGTATTGAGATTTTATCGTAATTTCTAATGCGTGCGCTTCGTTTTTCTTTTTATAATTTGAACGCCGCAAACCGATCATTACGTTCGCTTCCGCAAGAGAAACCATTGTAAATGTGTTTATTAGTACGATTATGATTAATATTATATATTATGATTATATTCGCGAGTATCGATTATTTTATAAAAAAAAGCAACAAACAAAACGCAAAAATATATATACATATTTTACAAAACAACGGAACACGTTAGAGTATTTATACCGGAACTGATGCTAAGCTATATATTGCAAATATCGAACGCGTGTTCGGAAGGAGGAGGCGGTAGAATTTGATCTTTAACGCTAGAAAAGAATCGTACACACACACATACATCGCAGGCAAATTATACACCGCTAGTTAGCCGGCGGCCGTGCCGAGAACGTGTGAAAGCAGAGTGGAAACGTGGAAACAAACTATAAGTTTAAGAAGCAAAACTATACGAGTAGCATGAAGAGCTAAAAACTTAAAACATGAAAAAAAAGAAACGGATCCTAAAGCATGGAATACTTTGAATTAAAATACAAAAATTAAACACTTGATCGTGAGCACACCGCCAGGATGATGCATTTTTAGGTAATCTTGTAAAACCGTCTGTCCTCCTTATGTGGTGCATCACCAATGCAACGGAATCGGACAAAGTCGGGCATAGTGCGTTGGTGGTGGCAGTGCGAGAAAGTCTTCACATAAATGTCACAACCCGACTTTCTTTTTGCATTTAGGTTTTGGTTGTAGTTTCGGTGTTGTTGCCAATGAAACGACAATTGCAAAACAAAAAGAAGAAAAAAAAAATGGAACGTGTGGCCAAAAATTTCAATATACGTAATTCCGCGCATACGCGCATCGTCAATGTCGTCGGTGGTGCGTGAGTGATTGCTGCATGGCGGAATTTGGATGAACATTTTTGCAATCACGCAACAACAACAGTAGCAACAGAAACGGGGGCAGCACTACTATTACTACTACTATTACCACTTGGGAACCGCGGAAGAAACCGACGTAATCCGATCATATACGAATTTATGGTACTTTGTGAGCAACCGCAGCAGGCAGCTAAACTGCGGGAAGCCCAGCAGGGCAGGCACGGAGCGGGGAGTCAACAAATTACTAATACAAGATGTGACCATAGAGGGACTAATACTATTAGCTGCGAATCGGTGAATCGAAATTCAATGTGTGAGCGAGGTCCTAAAACAGAGCGATGAGTGAAAAAGAAATCAAGCCAATGCGTGCAGCGTTGCGCAACCTATATGGAAATGCCGGATAATGCAGGAAGATTAATGGAAAATAATAAACTGAATGAAGTAATTGAACTTGTAAGCATGTAATCGTCGGACTTGGATAATTTTATCCGAAAACTTGCCAATCAAAATTGGGCCTTGAGATTAAATAAGATCTCAATGCACCGTGGGAAGACATAATTGTATTTTTTCTGCGTTTGTTCACTTTCAGGCGATTATTTTAAACACTAGATATTATCTTCGAAGGGCGAATTGCCATTTTTTAAATTTAGCTATTAAAACTATTTCGATGAGTAGCGCCATCTATTGGTGGGAGCGGTAACTTTAATATGAACACAGACAAATTGTGAAGAGTTTTGAGTTCAAAACAGATTGTTTTTATTTGAGTTTATTAAGTCAAAATATTTAGCTAACTAAAACACTGTTAAATGATAACGATAAATCTTTTTTATCATATATTGTTCAGGCGAACTGAACATTCAAACGATCGATAAAGAGAGGCGCGACGAATGAAGAAGAGGCCTTCTGAAAGGCTTTTTCATCTTTTCTGGAAAAGCAGCGCTGAATTGCAAAATGGTGTGGGATGTTCTTTGTAAATTGATTAAAAAGATTTATTTATTAAATTAATTACTTCAAATTAAATTCGTTGAATGTTTTCACTGTTAGTTTCGTGAAAGGAAAAGAAAAAAGTATTTTTATTGTCGTACAATCGTTAACCGTTCCCGAAGGGTGTCAGCTATTGCACTGACAGCCGGTGTGGGTAAAATTTCATGTATCAACGGAGGACAGTGGATGTTCTGCATGAATATTTTTACCATTTGTAATTAGTAAATGCTTGAACAGTAAAAATGTAAATATTCTGGTCGAAATCCGATTGCTGCTGCTTCTGAGATGTAAACAAACAAATTCACTGCGCCCTCTAGAACGTCAGATTTGACGCAAGAGCGTCATCGTCCAGCCGAGCGCTGTCAGTACTTCGGGTGTTCGGGTTTGTTTGGTGAAAACGGTTTGTGTGGTGTGCGTTTGCGTGTGTTTGCGGTAAGTGCACGCGCTTGTGTGTGTGTGTGTGCTCGAAACTGTTGGGTTGTCGCAAGGACGAAGCAGCTCGTTCGCCCGATTTTCCGAAATTGTGGTGTGAACGCAGGTTCCGGAGTGTCCGCGACCGGTCGCAAACGACACGGGAAGTGTCCGGCGATCGTACGGGGCCGGAGTGCGATCGTCCCCACCGGCGTGCGGTCAGTTTCAGTGAAAAACAAATTTTCCACCGTGCCCGTCGTTGCGTCGTGCCAAGGGTGTGAGAGGCGGGCGCATCCCATCCCATCCATCCAGAAAGGGGTCGGGTGTGTGTATGCGTGTGGTCCATTGGCCAGAGTGAGAGGGTGATCGTACGTCTCTTTGTGCAAACTTCGGTCCACCGTTCGTTCGCTCTCGCTCTGGCACGCTGCTCGCGCACGCCCCGTGTGTTGTGTGTACGGGCTAGTGTTCGAAGCCGCCCCCAAAGCATCGAGGAAAACTTGCATCGAATGTGTGCGTGTGTTTGTGTACGTGTGTGCGTGTGTGCGTTTGTGTTTGTGGCAGTGTGTGGAAAGTCGGAAAAGCGGGTTAGTGCGGCGGCAGGGCGGCAGGTAGGTGGTCACCTCCCGCATTTCATCCCGTGGAAAGTGGATTTGATTGTGCGCTGCGGTTGTGTCGCTGTGTGTGTCATGGCGCGTCACGTACCATCATCCGCGGACGCGAGAAAGAAGATGTTGTCGTTGTCGTCGTCGTCGTCCGAGAAGAAGCAGCGGTTGTTGGCGACGCTGCTGGTGGGCGGCAGGGGGGAGATATAAAATAAACATCTCCATTGACGCGAAGTGACAGCACGGTTGCTGTTTGTGGTGTGTATCTGCGTACATGTGCGTGTGTATGTGTGCGTGTGCATTGTGCACGGAGGAAAGAAGCTGCACAAGAAGCAAATCAAGTCACAAGCCGAATCCGAAAACGGAATGAATGCAATCCACCACAGTGCAACCCCCACAGGTTATAAAAAAAAACGTGAGGAAAAGTGTTATTTCCATCGTTGGTGAAAAACGACGGCAGTGAAGCGGCACCGCCTGCTACAATCAAAGTCGTCTCACGCCATCCGCTGGCCCATCCGAAGCATCAAAGCAAACGGATTGAGAGAAGGGTGACGAATCGTCAACCTCAAACAGTGCACAAAATCTGCAGCTTCACCACACGGGAAGAGTCGTGTGGGGTGGCGTTGGTGTTGCGCTTTCCGTGAAAGTAACACGGTGCATTGTTTGCGGATATCGTTCAAAGTGTGTAACAAGTGAAACAAAAAAATCGAAATTTTCGTTCGAAATCCAAACCCCTCGCTTCCAGGAGGATTAAAATTCCCAGTGAATCTTGTGTTTTTGTCGTGTTGTGTACGTACGTGTGTGTGTGTTTTTTTTGTTTTAATTTTTCTTTCGGGAGTTTTTCTCAAGGCCTCCGATCCTCCCCGCGAATAATCATCATCTCGTGGCTAACCACCACGACAACCTCCCCTTCATCACATCAACCCCCCGAGAAACCGTCATATCGTCATGGAATGTAATCTGTTGGTTCCGCGGCTTAAACGAGTCACTTCGCTCCACTCTCCGGGCCGAGCGCGCTGAAAACGGATTAATTCAACGGGATTTAGCTCTCGGTCTTACGGAGGGGGGTGTTAATTGGTCGGCAGATCGGTGGGCAACGGTCGAGCGACACGAGGTAAGCTAAGTTGGCCCTGTGGACGCATTTCAACCCGTCCGTTTGGTGGTTTAGTTTGAATTGAATTTCGTTTGTTATGGCTAGCGATGTTTTTCCTTCTGTAGGTGTTAGGGTAAGGCGATCAGCTTTGCCGAACCATTTATCCAATTGCTAGAGATGTACAGGAAAAATTCACTCTCGCTTTGGTGAAGTTTAGCAGTTTTTTTTTGTTAAGAAATGGATTCCATGACGCCATCCAGTGCTAAAAACTACGTTTGTACTATGAAAAGGGAAATTCAATCAAATTTTACTTTGGCTCGTTACATTCAATCACAAAATCTCGCATCCGGAAGATATGCTCCGGTGACTCAATCCTTAGAACGAATAGTGCAGCTTAGTAATGCACTATCTATGTTTTAATAAAAGTGTATGCCATTTATTGAGTGATATCATCCGTTTTTCCAATTTAAATCTATATGTGTGTTTTGCTATCCACATGCGAGAAATACATTTCATTGTTGTGCAATTGTTGTGCAATGTTTCCATTTACTGTTGTCTGAGTCATCTTATGTTGGCACTCAAACGGATGTTCTCTCTGTATCGGAGAACGCATCCGGTCTGCAGGCATCTGCGCAAATTGAATTCTGCAGTGAAACTCTAATGACTGACCACAGTCCGTTTATTAATTGTAATAGAATTTTCAACAATTAAACTTTATTTAGCTGGAAACTCATTGCAGTATAATTTTTTAAATGTAATTTTGAATATGATTTTGCTAAAACAATATTAAAATAGGAACTTTAACTGTTTCAAATTATCATACTCTCAAGCAAAACTGGACGATTTTGGATTAGGTTATGTTATTATGATCTAATCTAGTCATTCATAAGAGAAAATTATTCATGGTACTTTTCGGAAAATAATCGCTAGAAAATGGGCATTATCTTAACATAAAGGAACTGTTCTACTTGTTCTACTCTATAGTAGAACTAGTAAATGTGAAGGCACGATTCGATGTATTAAATTATAAATTTATACAAAACATTGGTATCCTACATTTTATTAATTTAATTTATTATGTACATCTAGACATTAATAAGAGGAAATTATATATGGTACTTTTCGGAAAATAATCACTAGAAAATGGGTATTATCTTAACATAAAGGAACTGTTCTACTTGATCTACTCTATAGTAGAACTAGTAAATGTGAAGGCACGATTCGATTTATTAAATTATAAATTTATACAAAACATTGGTATCCTACATTTTA
>JXWZ01014294.1:0-22337 GCA_000956215.1 Anopheles farauti No. 4 | reverse complement strand
CAGGTATACGTCACCAAGATGCGTCTAGGCCCGCGACGATCCAAACAGGCGTATTATGTATGGGGCAGTGCTTCGCTTGGCAGTGGACCGCAGCATTTTCCAAAAATGGTGATTGTGTTTTGTAGATTGTACCGAAACCGCACACGAGCTCTTTGTGTGAACCGCAACAACCGGTATTCCGGGCGGGAAAGCGTGTTGGCAAATATTTATGCGCCAGCAAATTTGGATCTATTTGCTACAGAAGGTATCGGGTGCATGCTGTGTGTGGTTGAGGCATGCATAAGGAATGTTTTGTACTATGGTTGTTTTTCATATTTTTTACGTCTGCAGAATGGCGCTCCTTTTGTATGTTTATGGCCACGTGCTGAAGATCAAAACAACCGAATCTTCGGTTGGATAAATTTGCGACTGAAGCAAACGTGTACAGCTCCTATTTTTCTCACTGGATGCTGGGCAAGTTCCGACAAAGTAAATCGCTTATTCTGTTTTTCTTCTCGTTTGACGAGACTATTTACTAAACATTCGTTACACTTGCACATGTCGTATATTGTAGTCTTCTAATCCTCTTGCCATAAACACACGATCAACTGATAGTAGCAAGTACTGAACTCAACTTCCGATTAGTTTTAATAGCTCTTATATTGTCTCGTCCATGCTCTATCGGCCGGTCACCCATCCCTGCCTAAAGACACACGGAAGCCGTGCTACAGCAAATGCATTTGCCCAATATTGCCTCAACGTTCGGGGTTGACACAAATCTATTTACACTCACACTGATGTCGTTTTGATGCACTGTGCTACCACTAGAGTTAAGCCAACTAACTATGGCACCATAATACCCGAAGATGGAACCATGCCTTTCACAAGCACTCGTGTGGTTGAATTATTAAACCTTCCTACGCAAACCTCAGCACCGGAAGTTTAGTGCCTCACTAATAAAAGGGACCTGATCTGACGCTACGCCAGCACGCCAGACTCTCTTTGAGTATGTTTGTATGCCAGTGTGTGTTTGTCCGCTTTTGATCCGCAAATCTCTTCAATGTTGCACTTGCGGCTCCTCCTTGCTGTGTCGGTCTTGCAACCGGAAAAAGAACCGAAGAAACGCTCCCATGATGCTGGTGCATACCTACGCCTTAGACCTCTACAGCTCTCGCACAGGCACAAACCAGAGTGCAACTGCACTGTATAATCTGGCTGGGGATAGAAAATTAAACCGACCGACACCATCACCGCCTTTGAGTACCGGCGGGTGACCGAAGAAGTACCAGTTGACAGTGTAATTTGGAAATTTATTACAACCTTCTCCAGCGGGATTCGGGATTACCGGGGATATTACGAGAAGCGAGAGCGTGGTGCTGTGTATGTTTAAACACGAACCGGCAGCCGAGATTGAGTGTAGTCTTTGAAGTGCTTGCTGCTTGAGAACATCGGCCACATCAGCAATATTAAGGCTTGCTTGCTTGCTGCATGTCTGGTATCGTCGACATTGGTGCTAAAAACATGCACCAACACAACGTTCTTGTACGCTTTATGATGATAATGTCGTTACGATTATTTATTGAGGTGATCCTGGCCACGCCTGTGAAATGATTTTTAATCACACAATAATGAAGCAAAATGTGCATCACTTGCAGGCTGAACGGTTTGTGACGCTTTTTTTGTTTGGTTTCAACTTTTTATTCCAACACTCCGTTTATGCATACGCATTAGGATCTGCTTATCGACAATGACCCTAGTGCAAGAAGTACACTATTAATGCTTTTTTTTTCAAGTGAACTTCGTGACCACATACAGGAAACTGCTTAACATGGCACTCTATAAAGCCACTCTGTTTTAGAGCAACGAGCACCGTCGGTTTCATCACCGGCACACGTTCCTACATCCTTCGAGGAATTACTTTGTGTGTTTGCACCACTATCCCACCACTACGGAACTCCACCGTAGGGATCTTTTATGCCACTCGTGGGATGCGCTTTTTTCACTACAATTTTCACCGACCGACCATAGAGCCCATCGTACGTAGTGCCAGTATTTTTACAAACCTTCAAGCAAAGCTACTAATTGCATTTATTCAACGTAAACACATACACATACACACACATGAGCAAAGCGTCTGCCGGTCGTGCCTGACGAGCTGCTGGTCTAATGATGCCACCCGGGCTTGCAGATGATCAACGGAGCAAACGTGCACGGAATACGCAAGCGAAACCGCCACTGAATGCTCCAGTTGTGCACCCTCACCTTGTAAACATTTTGCAAAAGCTTCTAATTTTCGTGGCAAACATTTCATCGCGCGGCCAGACTGGTGGAAACCGGCCACCGCGCGCGACAGTGATAGTTAGCATAACAAAGCGCATCGAAAGAGTTTAGCGTTCATCGAGCACAGGCACACATATATAGAAAGAACAGGATAGGTGATCGCGAGCAAAAGCGCACACAGATGCATCCTGCACAAACTGCACTGCAGAGTGAAACGAGTGTTGGAGGTGGTGTAAAAAATGTGGGCCCGTTTTACAACCAGAATGGTCCGCGTACGCGGCAAAAAGGCGCCGGTAGGCTTTCGGGCGTGAAGGTGTTAAAAAATGCATTGCAGTATTTAGCAGTTTGTGTAAATTAAAATTCAACTTGCACGAAAACCATCCCGACGTCACGAAACCGAAAAGAAGCCACCATCAAAGCCGGTTTGGGGTGGGGCGGTTTTTATGCCCGGAAATGACAGTTGTGCAAACGTCCACACATGGCGTCGCACTCCATCTGAGCTGGCCAACGCGCTGGGATCGTTTCGTTTTGGTTTTTTTTTTTTTTCAAACGGTCTGGCACGCAGCGGCAGTTTAAATAAATCTAAATTAAAAGAGTGCACTCCTGCAATTCATCCATTTATCATACATACGTACAAGTTCTCGCCATTCAGGTACTAGAAAGAACCGTGACCGTGAGAACCGTTCGCGATACATGCCATGGCGTTAAGCACAGTATATGGGGCCTCCGTTATCCTGCTCGTGCTTTTTGGATCCCATTCAAAAGATGCGGTACCAGCAGTACGGTAGCTTCCGTGCCGGCCATCATGGAACATCAGCCAACAACGGTGATGGGTTGAGATTATTGCGCAGAAATGGACGCTCCACCCGTGTGGACCCTCTTCTCGATTCACCATTTATGCAAATTGCACACAAATCCGTCCTTTCTACAAACGCAAAAAATGTGCACCACAACTGTTTGCTTGCGCAGGGAGGAAAAGACGCGATGTTCGTAAACATCCTGCATACAGCGGTCTCCCAAACAGCAAAGTTGTGCTTCAAATAGGTACCACCGCCAACGAACTTCATATAGTGCATTCGAGTGAACGCGAGTCACACAGCGTCGCATTCATCATGGTGTTGAATCGGGAAGGAAAAAAGGCACCTTTCAAAATCCGATTCTTACCACCGAGATATCTTTCCGGTATAGAGAGTTTTGCAAACTGGCACACGAATTGGTACGCACGAATTTTTTGAGCATCGTTCACCTTTTATCAGCTAAATTGAAATACAATGCACTAGGTGTGGCACTGTTTTTATTTCTTCCGTATCCATTTCATACGACAATGAAGATTAGTGAAAAATGTGCACATAAATAACGATGCAAACGAGTTGTTCTAGTTATGCGTTAATCTACACAGGACTCTTGATTGAATGCGGAAATTCAGTCGATGCTATAGTAATATTGAAATCCACCACGCAATAAGTCACATTGAAGAGATTCGTTGCACAAAACACTTTAACCACTTTGCACTGAATACCGTACAAATTATCTGTTGGCTTTATTTTTTACAATTCACAATAGCACATTACTCACTGGCAAACAAAACTAATGAAAACAAGGAATCAATTTTTACAAGATGGCCCCCATCAGCAGGACGCGATTGAAATGTGCTCGTGTTTTCATTATCGATAACACCCGAACAACACGTGAATGCAAACAGTCCTCCACGAGACGCACTCCACCCTGGTGCAAAAATAAAAATAATTTAACACCAACAAAGAACCCGATGAGCGTCCGTGTTTCGCTAAAATCTATTTAGTACGAGATAATGGATTTCACCATGTTCTCACGTCTCGTTCGCCTTTAACCGTGTGTGTGTGTGGTGAATGTTGGAAATGTTGCAAGTCCTGTTCAAACGATGTTCCACGATGCACCAGGTGAGCTACTGATTGGAAACGGCCACATACTCCCATCCAGTATGTCCGAACGCTCCGTTCCGGGGAAAAGAAAATCCACCGCCAACTGGGTGGGGTGTTACAAATGAAATAAACTAACAACAGCTGCTACTAGAATTTCATTAACTTTTATCTGCACACCATGGGTGCACGGGGAACGCAGTGTAAAACGACCGCCACCGTTCCCTCGTAACCAAAGTCAAGTGATAAAATCGATCGTTCCAACGTTTGTTAGCGATCGGCGCAAATTAAAACGCTTCACACAAAAAAACGGTCGAAAGTATTCAAATATAAATGTCAAATTTCTGTAAATAATTCTATCATTGTAACAGTGGACGGTGATTACCGTTTCCGTAAGGGCAGAATAAAAAGTAAACCTGCTACTTCATTTTCGCTCTCTTTCTCGACCGCGATCCCACCGTGTGATAATGTGATAAACGTCCCGATTGTTGGTCTCGCGCACCGATGAGGCAACGAAAATGAAGAAAAATTGCAATAACACTCAAAAACTCGAAAGACAACACACAACTTTTACCGGAAAAGGTTGCGCGCATCCTTAAGGCCCACTTCCATGACCGCGCACACCCAGAAGACAGAAGAACAAATCCTTCGCCCGCAGGGAGCGAACAAATCCTTCGGTGTGATCTCCGCTTTACCAGAACATCCGTTTGCACTCGGAGCGCATCGGTCTGGCTGGTTGGTCATTGCGCTTCAGTACCCGAACGGGCCACACGGTGGGACATATGGGTATTGGCCTCCCTGCACTGTGGCTGTGTGCATGTGGAAACCGAATGAAAAATGGATTCAGAAAATAATGATTCCGTATAAAACAAAGCAGTCCGCAGCAGAAATAGCTCCACTCGAGCTCGAATTCCCGTACCCGCTATTCCTGCTTCATTCCTACCATCCCAGCCAAACTCGCCAAACCAGGCCAGCACCCATAGTTGAATGCGGTTTGCTCAAAGATTCAACGCCTGCGGAACTTTTAGCTCCCAAAATGCAGCGTACCGAACAAAACAGGGCAAGCAGCCGGGGTGTAGAAAATGGAACTGAGTTCACCAGGCACAAAAAAAAGGATCTTCGGAAGAAATTGCATTTCCTTTCGCACGCTCACCCCTCTTTCCGGAACAACGGGCCTGTGCTGGACAGAACCACAATCCCAAGAAACACATGCACGAAAGGACAAACAGACATACACACACACACATACTGAGTGCGAGCGGTGGAGAGGATGGATGAAGCTCCACATAAAAAGCAAGGCTCCAGGTCCAATCTAAAAAGGAAGCCGCACGCCGACTGGACCAGACTGGACCGGGCTTAGAGCCGTTTTCTCCCCCAAAGTACTGCTGACCGAACCTAACTCCACGAGCACGGACCAAACCAAATCGCTCCGAAACGCTCCGAACAATGAAATCGATTCCATTTGCTTTGTGGAACTTTGGGCCCATCACCCGTCATACACCCAATGTCCTCGTGGTAGCCCCCGTTGCTGGATGCCGGGATCGGATGCTGTGAATGATGTAGAGAAATTTGTACCAGGAAATTGCAGGACTTTAAGCTTCACCGAGCAGAACGGGCGTGGTGGAGAATGCCCACCCGAGTCGATTGTTTTTAATTCCCTTCGTTAGGACGATTCCCCCACCAAGGACCAATTTTCACCGAAGCGTACCGATGGCACACCCGAAAACCCATTGTTCCTGTTCGGTTCATGATCAAATGCATCCTATACTGCACGGGATGAGCCCGTACCCATCGGCCAACTACTGACCGGTGGATCACTGCTGGTCAGCATTACCTTTACGATTCCACCACCACGAAAACGATTGGCAGTGAAAAACGGACGTGCGATAAACTTTACCCTTCGAAAAACTTTTCCATTTCGTTCACTTTATTTGAGCATCTTATCTGGTAGTGGTCAGTGCAGCTAACTTGCAGTAAACTGGTGGGAAAGTTTTACGGGTGTGATCCGTTTCCTTTTCGCTTGCGTTCATATGATTTGCTCAACGTGGACGAAGATTCATGTAAAGATTCGGTTCCATTTTAGCACGCTCAAAATTATGCTCTTTGATGGTATTCGATTCTGTGGTAAACAGGTTTTTTTTTTTTGGTTATATATTCAACCGTGAGCCACGAATAATTCTATTTGTGAAGTTTGGAAATTTTACGTACAAAACACCCCTGTCTCGGTCAACTTCCAAGAATCAATAATGGTAAGGCAGCAACATTAATACCTAACAGCGGAGCAGTGAATAATTTAATACCCTTACCTAGAAGGCAACAAACAGTGTTTTGACCTCATGATAAATACGATTTGATCCTGCTTCCGGTTGGCTTTCATGCACGGGTAGATACAAACATGGGTGAGTGTATTTCAAATAAAATGCTCACCTGTAATGTGCTACGTACCTGTTAGGCAGGCATTACATTGTATAGGCTTTTATCGATGACGACACAGCGAATCAAAGTTTCCACGTCAGCAAATCTTGTGGAATTCAAAGGCGTTAAAATAAATAGCCAACCAACATTGCCATTTGGCTGCCATCATCACCACCTCCAATGTTAGCTGTTGTCAATTAATGATGTTTCGGAACTTCTTCTTACGCTGTACTGCATATCGCAGGCAATAAAAAAAAAGCAAAAGCAAGTGACCTGTTCCATCGCATTTTCTGCATCGTCGAATAATTCGTATCGCAATTCGGGTCCTGGAGTGCTGGGGCCTCCTACTCACTTTCACTCACATGTGCACGGCAAAACAATTCCTTTTACTTAAGCATCAATCATGTGCTACTTATCGTGCGAGTACTTTCCATTTCCCAGATGAGAAAAACACTGAGAATAAGTGACATTCATACATAGGCAAAGGCGAGGAACGAATGAACCAAGAAATTTTCTTCCACATCAAATATAAGAAGCCGAGCCAAGAAACCCACCCATGTCAGCCATATTCGCACGAGTACGAACGAAATCGACCAGCAAACGGCAGGGTTAAGGAATTAGACGACGACGACCATCACCTCCATCTTGGCACAGAAACACAGACGACCCACATGCGACCGAATCGGTCGAATCGGGCATGTGCCGAAAACCGATGGCACTTGAAGGAAATTGTTTCCCATTTTCGCACTCTCTATCTTCGAAACGGCATCGTCTGTCTAATCGAAAAATGTGTTTCCAATCGACAGCGCTACGTGACAAATCCACCGACCGATTCCTTTCTCGCGAACTCACCAGTTTAGCTTCACACAGACGCACACGATCAGTCAGTTATCTACTACCATGCCACTCCGGAAAGGGTTTTTTTTTTTTAATTTCGCCTGGCACACACGTTGCCAAAGGAGTGAAGTGAAGTGTGCGTTTGCTCACTTATGTTTGTCGAGGCTGTGCAGCCGCCGCGCCGCGACATCGGTGAAGGGGGTAAGAAAAATTCCAATTAGTATGTCTCGTATGTCTCCGCCTGGTTGATGCGCGCTGTTGCCGTACTACTGTCCTTGTTTTTTTGGCGAGCAGGCAGAGGGTTTTCCATTTCACGAACTGACAGCAGCTTTGTCAGCTTCCGATTGAAAGCCGCTCCGGAAAAGCTTAAATGTTGTTAAATACACTGTCGCGCTCGAAATAAACGTTACCACGAGAAAAGAATATTCAAGTGCTTTAAAATGCCGTGAAAGCTTTATCTTGTGATTGTGTAATAGTTATTGAGTGCAAGTGCTTGCTCTCAAAATCTCCGTTATTTTACATATTAATCTTTCTCCTCTCATACAGCGATTTAAAACTTTAAAGTATATCAGAACAATTTATTAAAACTAAACGTATTTGAAAAATGTGTGATACGATTCATAGCACTTGGCTATGGTGAAATGTTAACTGTTTTATAAAACGCGGTTTATAAATACACGAATTAAATCAGCAGTTCTTTCCTATCAACAGGTATAATTCATAATATTTTTTATACATGGGTCTGAAGATTTTGAAAGAAATTAATCATTCATAAACTATTGCATTCCAAACAAATACTGAAACCAAACTGGTCAAATCCACTTCTCTGTAACATTCGATTTTATACGAAATTTGTTAGAACTTTGATTTGTTGAAATAACGGATAATTTAAATTTGATATATTCTTCTTCTGAAATTATCTTAACATCCCCATCATACCAAGCCAACCCCGAATTTTGATTATTATCAGCATCAATCTGTATTATGTTCAAGAGGTTCAATGAGCTGCCGAAAATTGAGCTCACGTTGGTGGTAGTGGTTTAAGCCTTATCTGTATGCACACACCACTCAAACCATCGTACATAAGCTATAACACAATCGTTAAAAATGTGGTGATTATTATGTTGATCATCCTGCAATATCCATAGGAAATGCCAACCATTTCCGAACCTGTACATTGTTTTGCATAACCGTTGCAAAACCACTCCACAGGATTGAATTAACTGCATTGGCACACTTGGCCCTTTCACTTAGCGCTTCGCTCTCTCCACCACAATCCGTCCTGTTTGTTCGAACCAAACCCAATCTCGCGTTACGTAAGATGGATCTAATGAAAAGTGAAAACTAATGCAATCATGATAATCTTATTAGTGAACCCCTCCAACCAATCTGCAAAACCCCAAACGGTTCTAGGCCGGCGCGGTACGGTTTTCGTCGGAACGCTGCTACGGACACACTTGTGGTTCGGCTGACGACTATGATCGGTACACTTCCTCCCGCGTGCAACGGCACCCGGGACACACTAAATCTCAACCACAGCCGGTCTGGTGAGTTACGGCAGAATCGTTCATCATCGTTATCATTATCATCGCCGTAGTGGCGTCGAGCGAATATGTCGGATCCGGTCCGGATCCGACCAGGGACACCATCTATGCTTCATGTCCACCCATACACATACAAACCCCCTCTTTCTCTCTCTCTCTCTCTCTCTCTCTCTCTCTCTCTCTCTCTCTCTCTCTCTCTCTCTCTCTCTCTCACACACACACACTTCGCTCTATTTGTACCGTGACATATGCATGTGCATATTTTATGCAGAAGCACCGATTTTGATGCACCAACCAAAACCCGGACCGAATCGATCCTTTCGATCCCGTTGGCTACTCGTACCGAAACGGATGGCCTACGGCTACGGTACGCTCATTGGGCCCAACAGATCCCCGTGATGATGGCGAATGGTGCACTCGGCAAGATGCATCACTTGGACGGTTCTCATGCAATCGCCACCTACCCCACACGTCCCAGGAGCGCACGGTGCGCTTTTATGCAACGGGCAAATGGGGCCGCTCTCGGGCTTACGATCGGCCGCTCGGGTCTCCTCGGTGTGCGACCAAACGTCGTCACTAGACCCCAATATTTAGCCTAGATAATTGATTAATAATCCCTCGTGGTAATGCTTTAATCTCCTGTCAATAATCGAATGATCCATCGACGATGACGATGCTAGCTGGCCGGCAAGTCGGGTACGATTACGTCAAACAGGCGTTCTTGTCTGGAGGCTGGTCAGTGTGCGCGCGTATCATGCCTAGGGCCATTCCCGTCAAATGATAATCATTTGTTAGTTCTACCGCTTGGACACTTGGAGGCCGGTTCATGGTACGCTTCTGCTCCCAAAAGCTCATCTCTTTCTCTTTCTCACACACATACACACTCTCTAGGAAGTATCGACTCTATCGCTGCAGGATATGCGGAATGGAGTGCATGTGTGACTACCCGCGAAGATAAAATCGATAAACAATCGTTCAACAAACTGGCTAACGCTGCCGATGACTTCTTTACTCATCACAGCTCCCTGGTTTCCTCTGACGCTATCACGTAATCGGTAGTGATAATTCAGACGCGTGGTTTAGTGTTGTTCCTTTCAGAGCTACTTTCGGTTCGCGCATCTTCGCACCTCACTGCATTAAAAAAACCCATTTTTCATCTCCGCCAGCCTTTGCCGCAGGGACCAATCGGTGTGAACGGCCCTCTATTGTCTGAGTGCTGCTAGATTCGTGGAAATATAGCACCCAGCAACGATGACGGCGATGAAAAGTGCTGCGCTGCCAGTGTGTATCGTCGTCCGGAGTGAAGTGTGCGGCTAGCGTAGCCTGCGAGTGACGAAAGCTAGTCCGCGTGATGTTGATCTACGGCTTTTTATCTGTCTGTTTGTCCTCATGCACCGTCACCAGCCACAACGAAGGCTCTTTCAACCTAACGTTCGTGTATTGTTCTGTTATTCTTATTCTGGTACCTCTCGGCAAAACTTCCAACCATTGCTTCGTTCACCAAAAATAACTATCAATTCGCCAATACGCCAAGCAACAACCCACCTCCAACTCCAGCAAGATAAGGGTTTGGGAATCATTTTGTTAACTTTGAAAAGAATAACATTTTCTTAACCCGCCAGCCAGCCGTCTGAAAATGAGCTAACATCAGCGCATACAGCGGAGCACGCGGAGGCCTGTGTGGATCGGTGTAGGAAAGCGACCATTGGCTCGGAGCCTAGGCTGCAAGTCACCATCTGGTCATTTAGCATAACGCTTTAACACATTTCACCCGGTCCTCGTCAAGGAGAAGGCTCCTCGACGACGACGACGGCAGGCATTTCCTTTCGGTTTGCTCAAGTAGTGTGCGGAGTTGGGCGATCGTTCTATTGCTTTAACCTTTCGCTTCGCGTGATCAGCCTATCGTATTGTAGTATATTGTTGTTCCGATGAAATTTATAAAGTCAAATTTTTTGCACTTTTTATCTTTGTGGAGAATACTCGCAAAGGATGGGGGTTGTTATTCTTCTCTCAGATACGACTAGATATGAAACCAATATTTGTTTAAATTGTCTGTCTACCTTTACCATCCTGTTCCAAACGAGAACATGTTTATATTATTCTTTATCAGAATGGCAAATCGTAAAGTGCGGTATTCAGTTTATAACGAACAAATTTTAATTCTTGCCGGTAGGAACACATCCAGGACACATGTTTGGGATTTATATTCTCAAAACATCTGTCTCGTTCATAAACCATTAGATGAAAATCTATCCACTTACCACTTACTCGATACACTCGCGGTCTCGCTCACGGAAGTGGGTCAAACGAGTATTAAAATTAAACTCGCCAGATTTGATCGGTAGAAAAGCAAAAAAAAAATATGCACAAGCTCCGCTACTTCTTTAGCATCATGCAGCATCGTACCGCAACGGTAGCGCCGGGCATCGGATTACAGAGAAAAAAAAATCACACAACAATAAATTCGACTCATCTCTCTCGCCGTCGGAAAACGATCACATTCACACGTGCAACAGCCCACCCACCCACGGGATGGCTGGTCAGCAATATTTTGTAAAACTTTCAAACAGGCAGCTGGGGATGCAACAGTAATGGGTGTATGTGTGTGTATGTGTCACCATTCAAACCACCGTCACTGGGTCGGTGGTTCCGTACCGGAATTTCATACAAACGTGCACGCTAAGCACCCGCTAGATGCAGATGCAGATCGCGCTCGTCACCGGGTGCACTTGGTGTGTCACACGCGTAAAATGTTGCACTGGGAGTAGCCCTTTAAATGATGGTAAAAAATCTCCATCAACTAACAGCGGCAAAACATTAACACAAGAACTCCAATCGGACTATGACGGACGATTATAAAACATTTCATCCCCCGATCGGTGCGGCTTGGTCCATTATGTTAGGAAATGGAATGATTTTGTGAAATGTATCACTGCACCGCAACCATTCCGAATATTAATCCGGCGTAGAATGGTGTAGATTGCGTCCGTTACTGATGGCACAATAAATGAAAGAAAAAATGACAAAAACTACGCATACACCGAAACGTGCAACAAAATGCAATCTTATAACAATATTGCAATCTATTGCAGCCACATATCCGGCACACACGATTTGCACATTGTAGCTGAAAGTTGCAATGGTGGTGCGTGTTTTGACTTCTTTTTTTTTCTCTCGCAACAGCTTCTGCTTTTTAGTATAATTTATAAACATATCTCCAATTTTCTACCAACGAACAAAAAAAACAACAAACCCAAGCTGGTATGCATACGGGAACTATTTGCAGTGAAAATCGGCGAATCCACTCACCCGGCGCCGTTGTTATTCCAATTGGTTTTATAGTGCGACGGCACACACTCTCGCACAGATTGGTGCGCTTTAGTTTGTTGCTAAATTGTTGCTAAAATCATATTACATACTCACATTCCCGGGCGCTCTCCTGCCAAATGGAATTGGAAAGCACTGGGCAAAGCAGAAACGACCCAGGAGATGGTTCAAAGAGATTTTTGTGCTAAACCGCCTGGAGGAAACGGGAGCCCGCGTGGATGTTGCTTTCACGCATATTCAACATAAATAGGTGCAATACATCGCATACCTTCCGCGTGATCAGTCCGCATGGGCTCAACCATGACCGAAAACAACCAACATATTCCACACTGCTGATGATGAAACAAAAAAGAAACTAGCACGTACACAATAGCTAATCCTTTCCCGGAATGGATGCTGAATAGAATGGTATTAAATAAAAGATTACTTGTGTGTGTGTGTCTTTGTATGTGTGAACTCGGAATATTTTGTTAGTATAGCCCATCGCTACTCGTGCGAGGGAACAGATTACATTAGTGGGATTTGCTTTGCTTGTTTTGAAAATATTAACTATTGAAGCGTTTTGAAATTAAATGCGCCATTTTTTCAATCACGCTATAAAAACGTAAATAAAGTGCAAGTACCTACAATATTCAGCTCATATAAAGATTGTGTTTAGTATTTTTATAACTTACAAACGAATGATTTTTGTTCAAATATTATTCATTATTCTAGTTCCAAGAACGGAAAACCTCTCTTAATATGACCATACTGTCCATTCCATTTTACATATTTTTATCTGTTCGAAACGGGATAGTTAAAAATATATTAGATTAAAAGTAACCCAGCAAGTCTTGATAACCTTCGGTTCACATTAAACAAATTTACTTAATTGCTTAGTAATACAGCGAACTTGAATTAAAACAATTATTGGATTGGTTTGGATGTTTGTCAAATATGTTAAATGGCTTTTGTAAAAATACACAAAACGTTCTTTACAGACGTTCTTCTCATGCTCTCATTTGTGTAACTTACTTTAAACAAAATCGAACGCTCATTTTCATTACGGTGATATCACTAAAACATTGCTTTTCCACCAAAAGACCAGATGCCTCCGTGCCATGATGCAAGAAAAACCCATCATCGATGGAACGGAAAATGCTTCCACTTGAACTGGGGTGTAAAAAAGGAACGCTCCCCACTTGACTCCGCGCACGATCACCTTATCCCGCTCGCCATCCGTTTCGCTCGTTTATGGGGATCGTTCGGATCTATTTTTTGCTTTATCACCGCCCGCGGTGAGAGTTTTTTTTTTCTTCTTGTTTTGTCGATTTCCTACACAAAACGGCATTGTCTCTAGTGTATTGGGCAGTGGCAGTTGTTGGATGCTCAGGGTGGTGAAAACAGACTCTGCGGGTTGCAGTGGGAATGGTAAAAACCTACGTGCAGTCCGTGTGCTAGAACAAAAACAAAACAACAACAGAATAATGGTGCCCGGGTACGGTTGTGAGAGGTTGGTTGTGCATCGACCCGCTATCGAAACCGGATGAATGAAATGAGCCAATGGAATCGTCTTGCCGGTCGGAGGCCTAAAATAGATCTATCTATCTACTACAACAGCATCATTCGCTGGGCGATGCATTGCGGCACCGGGCGGACTGACAAAAGCGGCGCACATGCATTTGACTGCATGTTTTGTTTCAGCCTCCCGGCTAAGTTTACATGATCAACGACCCGGATTACCGATCTGGGGACCATTTTTTACGATCGTTTACACCTTTCCATCGGGACTCAGGGTCCGAGGAACAAAAAAATCTTTTGCACTGATTCGAGTGTTGCGTTTGCGTCTTAAACAAAACCTACGCACTTTTGCTACCCCTCCTCATACCTCCAGCTGGTCGGCTGTAGTTGATTTATGTCGTGGATTACAGCGAAAGTCATTTAGGTTAAACGGCACAGATGCCTGTATGATATATCAACACCCCAACCTTCTGCCATCTGCCCCGTGGGTCATCACAAACACAGCACGATCCAGCGTGAACGGTAAACTACATTTCTCTAAATGCAGTGAAAAACAAAACCCTCAGACCGATACCAATTGAGCAGTTTGTTTCAAATTTTACTGCATACCGCTCAAAATCGAACACCGCGGGTAAGGTTTAGGTTGATTGCTCGGATCGTAAAAAGTCGATAAACGAGTGCAATTTGTAAGCAGCTTGTAATACCACATCGTTATGGTTTGAATTATTCGACTATGTCGTTCAATTTACACACGCCTGTTTAGGTGGTGGTTTGGGCGATTGCCGAAGGATTGTCGCTTACTGGCTCCGTCGTCCGAGCGTGCCCTTGGTCCCGCTCGCCCTGAAACACACGCATAATTAATTAACACTAAGAACCCCCATGTAATCTCCATTACACAAACCATTCGAACGGTTCCCCATTGCGGATCGTTTACCCCGAAACCGGTATGGGGTATGGCGGTTTTATCACCATCCGGGCCATTTATCAAACACTGTTTCGATTATCTCGACACGGATCGGCTTCCCATTTCGGAGCCAGTTGCTCATCGTGGTGCGATAAAAATATCGCTCGACTTTTCTTTCGCGTGCGCCCAGGAAACCAAACAATTGGATTATGTTACGAATAATCAATCACCATTCCGACGGCGACGCAAGTGGCCTAGAGCGGTGTAGTGCTTCAGTCAGAAGTTATGTTGAGTTGTGAATTCATTATGTGGCTTTTGTTTTGCGTCTCACACCGCCAAAGGTGGGCGTGTGGTCTATTTCAAGCGCCACCGGTTCGAGAACAGAACTTCGCTATCTTGTTGCTACGTTGATGCTGCGGATGGAGATTGGGACGCAGATTACCCAAAACAGCACATGCTGAAGTACTTCAAACTCTGTTGCATTCTCTTTCGCTCGTCCACTGGAATGCCACAATTCTACCATCGTGAACTTCTGGCGACCCGCAAACGCATCCAAGCAAAAAGGCCAGTGCTGGTTTCTATCAACATTAGATTTTTTTTTGCTTTGCTTTAGGGCCAGTTTCGTCGCCCTCGGGGCCGTCCAGATCCAATCCCATTCCGGGTGGTTCGTTATCCAAATATCGTTAATCGTTCGGCTATATTACTTTCATTTGTGTGCCATCCTCTCACCGCGGGCCCTCTGTACCCTTCGTATCCCTTCACCTCGCGCCACACTTATTCGGTGGGATTATTTATATTTCACTAACGATCGGAATCTGCTGACCAACCTGAGAGAGCGGAGGGTTACGCGAGTGTCGGAGCACTCCTTCCAACGGTCGTCGTATGGTTTGTGTTTAGCACGAAATTAAGTCAACGAAAGTGGATGCCGGCGGACAGACATCACGTGGCAATGGTGCTCTAAATCTCCACCCAGACCACCCCGACTACGAACGCCAACACTGACCGCAAGAGAAAACGATTTCAGATTGAAATATTCATTGATTGTACGCCCCATACTCTCAGAACGCGCGTCCCACTGCACAACCACCGACAAGACGGGGATTTGGTAATTTGATAAATGATTGGCCAGCCCGCCCAGACCACGAACGCTTGGTTGGCTACGCTCTTGCACCGCCTGTCAGCCGGGCCGGGATGACGGATTAAGCGCTAAAACATTCTCCAGGAATTCGAGGGGACCGACGATTGTGGGTCGGTGCCAAAGTTACCTACCGGACCCACTATCATTGCCGCTGATGCGGTTCATTAGCGTTATTTTGATGTGTATCGTTTCAGTGTGTGATTAATAAATGGAGCACCGAAACAACCACCCGAAAACGTCTGATCGTCAGCACACGATTCACGCCCAATTTGATCGATCGACCCATGGGGCGCTCGAGGACAAGTGTCGCCGTTCGCATGGTGTCACAAAATCCATCATCCGCATGTTGAAATCCATTGTTTTTGCGATATGCCTACGCGTCCTAGCGCCGGTGTGATCTTTGGGAGTTTTTCCGTAAGATATGCCTGCTACCGCGGTCATGGTAGACGAGTACCATTGTTAATAACGTTTTAACGTTAATAACGATAATTCTCAAAAAATAAGTATTAGTATTACTATGATAGTCTGCTTGAGATAAATATTTCGGATACCTGGTTGATATTTTATCTAACCTACCACAATTACGGCATTTTGATCCAAACTATAAAACCTCATCAGTACCGTCCATTACACCCGAATTGGTTACATTATTTTCTTGCAAAATAAGCACTGTGGCCTGGTTCAACATTTTCATAGTTGCAACATTTTAGTGACAAAATAGGTTCATTTTGCATTGCCATACACAGTACGGCAAACATCATGTTACGTTCAAATTGCAGTCATTCCAAAACCGGTCAGCCTAGTCCACACCGGTACGGTTAGCCCAACGAACCGTCATTCTTCCTTTGCATACACAAAACCTCATACGATGGCCAATTGAAACGACACTGCGCTGGATTTGTGCCTAGTTCGGCAGCACACGGTGCTCTGTTTCACGGTTGCCTATGGTTGTTGTTTAATACCCTGAAGCCATGGTTTTCGGGCTAGATTCACGGTTTCGATGTTATCCCATTATAGCTGTACGGAGATGCTCGCTCCAGGCGCAGGCGAAAGGTTTAGCCGTAAGGCAGCATTACGAGTGACATGCTGTCCATTGTCTGTCAACATTTCCAACTACGAAATATAGCAAAGCCTTCGTCAGCCATACATTTGAAAGACTAATGTCAAGTAAATATGCCATAACTTGAGTAATTAATCTAGAACACGGTTACTATTACTTTTGGCACGGCTGTGGCTTAAATTCCTTAATTTGCTATACGAGTATCATTTGGTGATTTTTTTAGTAATAAAAATATCAAAAATACACTTAAAAACGATGAACAGATATTAAAAATCTCCACCGCACCAACAGTTTATCTTGCATTCAAATATCAAAAATTGGTTCATATAATACAATTATTTTTTATGGAGAAAAAAAACTGCTTCTGCTATCCGTTTCAAACATTATGTACTATTGAAATTTGCAAACACAAGTGGAACTAAAAATCCTTATTTGTTTTAAATTCGTAGGAAATTAAACAAAGCTAAACATTTTGGCCATCAGCCAACATTTTGGAGAAAGTTAATTTGACATTAAACATTACAATTACAATTACAATTAAACATTTGCTTTATTATTTTCCAGGCCAAGGAAATTAAGCAAAGCATACACACGAGTAGAGTAAATCAGGCGAGATTTAAAACCATTTACAAGTTTGGTTTACCAACGCACTTCCATAGAATTTAAGCCAAACTAAAAAAGGTTTACCCCGAAAGGAACCACATCGGGTTAGCTGTGGTGGGAGAATGTCATTAGAGTTAGATGGCTGCTGTTCCACATGCGATGGCGTATTCTCAGACAAATTGCAAAATCCCACGTGCAATTTGCCGTCCCTAGGAGAATCGACTTTTTCGTCATGCGTTCAGCTCGATGCACGGTTGCCTCGTGCCACAAGTCTCAGCGGAACGCCAAGAGCTTCCAACACAAACACGACAAAAACGCACGGAAACTTTTTGCTTGTTTTAAAATCCTTCCTTGCGGAACAAATGATAAATTACTCATCCCCTCCATCGATGTGTGCCCCACGTAAGCTTATCTCCCTTCGGTCGTTTTGTCACTTAGGCGCGCATATAAACCACTTGTGCACGTCGCACAGCCTCACGCCGTACGGAAAGTATCAGACCGACGTAGGCATCACGATTCCAATTCCGCTCCCGACCACCAAGAGGACAAGTGTCATCCTTTCAGCAACTGAATTGCGTTGCGTTTCATTTAATTATTCACGGGAAAAAAGTCTAATTGAAGTTAATTTATGCGCCAGGCGGCCTCTTCCACATACACCACTCCACCTTCTACCCACAACACCATCGATCATTCCAAAAGCACACTGGGGAAGGAGAGACCCAGAATGGGATGCAAAAGAAATTAAACTTTTTTAAATTAAATTTAAACAGACATTGCAATCGGATGCCAACATTGACGTTGTTTCTGTCGCACTCACAACCTGTCACAACGTGTGTTCTGTTTCTGCTTCTCCCGTTCCTGACAGCCAATTCTGGAATTGTGCTAAAGGATTTTGTTCGATTAAAAATGTTATCTCCCGCGACCACGTTTCTTTCTTTCTTTTTCCTCTTTCGCTATCCATCTCCTTCGACCATCTCCACCGCCGGTGAGCTGATGAGCAGTGGCTGAATTCTGTTCGAATTCGTTTTTATCGATCGCATCCCGTATTTCCGAACATCCATGCTAGCAGCCGACTGGCAGTAGAAAAAATTGACAAACGTGCGTTTTCCGATTTAGTCAATTATAAATTCAAACGGTGTGCGCCGAAGTCCGGCTCGTGTCAGCTTACACCGAATGTTACATCCGCTTATTCGTCTGCGGTGCGATTGTGCCGTCGATCACCAGCAGCTTTTGATAAGCGTTCGAATTTTTCGATTCTAATTTTTCTGTCATTCTGATGGGATCAATTTGCATCGTCATTCCATTACTTATTTACGCATTTTAGCTAGAAAAATTCATACAACAGTTTTCAATAATTTATTTCATTTGTGACAAATAGAAATTGTTCATTTGGGACAAAGTTTTTGTTAGACGGTGTCTTATTTTTCTATAGAAAATTGGACAACGTATCACTAAATAAGATGTGAATCAAAATCATGAAAAATTGTTAACCTAACATCTTATACCACTAACCTTTTCTGCCCCAGTTGTCTTTGCTGTTGTCTAGTTCACTTCAAGTATAGTTTTAATCAGCTTTGAAAACAATCTGCAACCAGTTGCGAACAAACAAACTAAACGCATAATCAATCAACACAGATTTGCAAAGAAATATGAGTTCTTCATGTATATCGGTCTGAAAAATACCCTTTTGGAGTAACAAGTCGAGCCTCAAAAATGTAATGATTTACATCTTTACACGCATATCAATTACTTAAACAGTTTTATGAGATTTTAATTCAAATGATCAAATGACTACTAAAACGACCGTTAGTAAGCCTAGTAAATTTCAATGAAAATTAATTTAAATTACTGAACTATGTATTATCTTTTCGCTAATACGCACTTATCTAAATAATTTTATAGATGAGAAACTTCTTTTCTCATTTTTTATAACATTATTTATAATCAATTTCTAGGAATTGCATTAAAATCAAACAAAAATCTCATCAACGATGTAATTTTTCTGAAAATGTATCCTCCTATCTCCCTTTTCTATCGAGAATCATAAAAACTGTTACGTACACTGTCATTTTCCATCATGAGCAAAAAGAAACTAATCTAAGTACAAAAACAGGGTTCTAGATCGATATTGCCACCTTCACACGTTAAAAGGTCCTGGTTCAAAGTTCATGATGCTATTCCGTTCATTATGTCCATTTTCACCTTGTCCCAGACGCCATCAGAAAAGCTACCTGGAGCAGGGTCCGTGTCGGTACATCAACATCATATTATCGTAGGATCGGTAAACCGGTCGGTCCTAGTGAGCCTTGGTTGTTTTTGTACTTTTCTAATCATTCTCGAGTCATACACATGCGGATGGCAACGAGCTCGTTCAAAACCCCGTAGGGACAATCCGAGCGTAGTGTCACATTATCAATTAAAATTCCCCGATAAAACCCACCCATGCATCTACGGGAAATGAACTTTAGCAAAGATCAGACGATGTGGGTTGGTGAACGCCAGCTATTCTGTTTGCTCATTCGTTTTTATTATCACAAGAAGCAAATAAATACGGTGTTCGATATTACTCTCAGCCTCTAACGTTGCATGGAAAGGATTTGCTTTTATAAGCAGTGCTTGCTTTCACAATGATTTTTTGTCGGCCCTTTAAGAATTTTTAACTTGGTGCGGCACGCGAATACCTTTTGCGTGCTCAAATGTAGGGTGGAATTTTGGTGATGGAAGAGAATAAAATAACTCAACACCCATCACCTCCATTGACGCACGTGGATTTAAACAAAAAGAATCGCTCAACTCACTCCCTCTCCTCGTTCGGTAGGTTTATTACACGAACGAGTCCAAAACTGCTGACGTATTCACACGCGAAACGCACAATCAATCATTAATCGATGAAAAATAAGCATCGACGAACAGCGGCGAAACAGTCGATCAGATAAGAATGATAACAACCAACAGCAATCAAGCCTACACAGAGCAGTGAAAAATGCGTACCCACAAAGAGTTTCTGTGAACTTTTCCTTCAAGCGGCCCCTTTTCACGCTCTTCACGCTCCACCCGGCGAACACATGCGAACAAACTCTTTTGCGCTGGTAAAGGAAATGACATGCCAAATATCTCCTTAGAGATAAGCGCCGTTCCCGGCTTCACCGATCCATCCGAACAGCGCACTTACTTTCCGTCTGAGGTAGAAGTTTTGCATTCAGTCAACACAAAACTTCAATCAACGACTATCGTCGTCAGCTTGATCGCCCGGTGTCTGGAGCGGCCTGCACGGAGAAAGCTTGCTCCCGTGCAGAACGAACCAGGATCAGGCACGTCTCGGGATCCTAAACCCCCCCCCCCCCCCTTTCCTTTCCCCTTCCCACATTGCGTTGTCCTGTACGTGTGACAGAAGCTCGGGTGGCCTGAGGAAGATTGATGTATGAACAGCAAAAAGGATTTATCGCCTGCCGAACATGAGAATTATTATCCCCACTGTAGGTGCTGGAGTCCTTTATACCCGACCTGGCCCGATGCCACGAGGTTTGTGCATATATGCTTTCACCATAGCCATAGCGGTACACGCACGCACACATATGCTGAAGTTTCACAACCGTGATGAACCATTCGACATGCGCCCGAAAATGGGATCCAATGCCGTTGCCGATACGAAGAAAGCCATCCTTCAAACGAACGCGCACGGAGCATTGAGAGTCAAGTGTATTTACTCCCCTTTCAAAAACCTACGTCACCATCACGCCATCTCACGTTCACTTCCTTCGATTCCGGATACACACAACTCAATGGACTCTCTTCCCGTTCGACGCATACCATCGTTGGCAGGAAGGGCAAATGCTCTTGGGCGCTCAACGGTTTCAGAACTCCGGCTCTAGATGAAACCTTCTCTCCGTCGGTTCGGAATTGATAATCACTGGTGTTCGCCGGCCACAACAGACTGGCCGCCGGTTAGTGCGCTAAACTGTGCTGCTCACATTTCTCCGACCGACCGACGCAGGCCGCCAATTCGGTTAGAAATGAAAACAACGATTCATTATCACGCCCGCAACATCCATCGCGGCAGAAAACGTTCCGTGCCGAACCGGACCGGTGCAGACCGTTTCGAAAAAGGACGATCACGACGAGCCGGGCAGGATGATGATCAAGCAAGCGTGGCAGTCCGGAGAACAGCTTCTCCACAGGGCACAGTTTCAGTGTTCGAGTTCCACTTCCACGTTCCGGATCGAAATTTTGACTGACCAAAAAGCCCCAGGAGTAAAATTTCGACTCCAAACCCAAAACGGTCGTCCAACTTTGCCGGTGTCTGGTTTTTGTGCACCTTGTGCGGGATACGAAACGATACACTTTTCTAATTCCCAAATTCCTCCCGGCAGTCGTTCAATAGCGCCAGCAACCGGTGCCGGCAATCATTCGGCTTAACGAAATTCCCTCCAAACGGTTGTTGTTTGGAAGCGCCCACATCCGTACACTTCTCAATCGAGGAGAGACGAACGACTAGCGTACTTGTAAGAACCAAAAAAAAAACAAAGAATTAAATCTTCGCTTCCATGAATTGTTTCCATTTTTTTATCAATACACCTTCGAATAACGCACCGTTCGAAGTGCTTCCGAGAAACAGGTTGAGAATGTTTTATATAAGGTAACATATCATTCCGTTGACTCTTTCCCAAAGAACTGGAAACGCCAGTGCATCTCTTGCAGCTGGCTCAAAACGAAATTCTAGTCCCCCGTTTGTCACTCAACGTGATGCCGTCGTCTGTCAGGTGCAATTTTTTTTTCTTCTGACGCGTCTGCATCTACAATCTCATGTTGCTGCTGTTGCTTTAACACACATTGCCACTGGTGGCAAAACGAA
>JXWZ01014293.1:0-20442 GCA_000956215.1 Anopheles farauti No. 4 | reverse complement strand
GTATCGGTTCCCTGAGCTGACTGAACGAACGCGTCCGCGGTAAACCATTCGCGAACCGTTCGATGTTGTAACGTGCGATCGTCTGCTGATGCATGTGGTAGAACAGCTCACCACGACGATCCTTTCGCACGACCCTGTCCGGACCGGTGGCCGGATACACCAGATGCCAATGCCAGTGATGCAAGCTCAGCCCAATATCCTCCCTCCAGTAGGCAACCTTCTGCTCATCGATACGATCCGAGGCGGTATAGTTTGCCGGTATGTCAATCGCGCGCCTGTTTCCTCGATCCAACAGATTGCCCTCTTCACGCAACAGTGGAAATACACCCGGGTCAACGAATCGATCGGGAAACAGCTCCAAAAAGGTCGGAATCTCCACATCACGCGTATCGTCCCGATGGATCAGTGCTATTGAGAGCGCATACTGAAACAACGGCCCATTGACGCGGTCACGAACGTACGCAGCTATCGCGCTGAGTGTGGTCGGATTCGGTTGGTCCAGAAACAGCTGTATCAGTTGCCCCGCTGCACGACGATGTTCGCGATTAAACACCGAAAACACACCCCGGCGACTCACGACATCCGCGAACGATAGGTTCGGTGGAGTTATGTTGGGAAATGGCACGCGCGTTTCGACATTCGTACCGAAACGATTCTGTATCGCTGGGCCGAACGGACGATACTCATTGGTCAGGTACGAATCCGGTAGATCGTAGTACAGCTTCCCGTCCGCTTTCGGTACGAACGTCGGTTCGTATGGTTTCTGCATAAGTCCGCGGAAAAGCGTATTGTTATCGGTCATTGTGAACAAAAACTCGAGAGAACTAATTAACGATCAACAAGTAATACACTACAACTGTCAGACATTAAACTGACCCACTGCACTCGATGCTATGGCTTATATATAATGCTACAAACAGAATGCACCATTAGGCTTGTAACACTGACCTTGCCATTGTGGTTTGTGGTTTGAAATTAAATGCCACAGCAAAACTGTTTCTATTTTATCGACACCGCTTGTTACGGAAGCTAAATAATCACATTAGATAAGACGCAGCGAATGTAGTGTGCCATACTGCAATATGTTTAGACGATATTTATCATAAGAAAGATCAGACTAAATCAAATGGAGTAAAATTCCATTCAATTCATCAAACAATCCTATGAAAAAACATAAAAAGAAAACATTTATAAATTACATTACATCAAAACCAAAACTATTTCTATAACATATTCATATGTGGAGACCAGGAGAAGCTGGTTGTCCTTGTGTTGTTATGTTCGTTATTAAAAGATCAATATCAAAATAAAACATTTCTTTTTAAACAGTTCGATGGTTCGAAATAATTAATTATGTCATTCCTAATATGAATTGAACAAAGTGTGAATTGGTTTAAATCATGAACCTACTTCAAGCGCATGAACCTAGTGAATAAGCATGAACTTACTTCTAAAACATGCGTACTAAACTTTATATTGTGCTCTAAAAAAATCCTTCCTAAACTATGTATATAAAATTAAATTCTTGCTTCTAAAGATTTGTTATCCTTAATACCTACGCTTTAGCGATTTTTGTTTTTACCGTACGTACAATTTGTGCTAAAATAATTGGCCTTTAAGCACTAATCATAAGGATTCCAATCATTATTCTAATTGACAACAGCAAAGAATAGACTATTGTAGAAAAATGTCTTCTAAATGATAATTTCATTATAACAATTCGCGACATAAAAAGTAGTTAAACTATTACGACATCTTTTAAATACTCTTCACAACCGTTCTCTTTTCGAATAAAGTTTGTTCGTTGGAAATTTAATAAAAACAAAACTGGTCGTTAATATTACTATTTGTATATGTTTATTGAATATTTGCCTCAAGCAATACACTACGTTTTCAACACAGAAATACTGTTCCTCTGAAGACTCAGTTGGCACCACCCTATATCAAGCAACTTTCTTAACCACCCTATTTCCTTGCGCACTTGCATGTTTAAATTGGTTTGGTGTTGGTTTGAAGCACAAAATTGTTCAAGCTGTTGCTAAGCTAAACTAAAGCCGATCCTTTCCAATAGGGTAGAATAGCTCAAATTGGTGTCGTTAATAATACTTTGGCTAGTAATAATGTCCCAGCGAACGAACACTTGATGGACAACAGATACTTTAGCGATGTTATAATGATTTTTCTTTTTTTGTTTGGTAATACGAATAAACTAATACTGCAAATTTTCTATTACAATGGCGCTGGTGCCATGGTTTAACTAAATGATTAACAATTAAAACTCCGTCTTGGGCGATAATTTTTTTTGCCGTAAATTTTCGCATCATTTTGAGGAAAGGATCAAATAGGAACTGGAATATTTTTCTGGTCCCGTCTACCGCTTGACCCCAGAAAGCTTGAACATCCCTAGGTATGCTGCTGTGATTGAAGCATCCATAAAGCGACCTTCTACGTAATAAGAATAAATACATTCAAACTCGCCTACAAACACCAATCGATTCCGGGAAGTTTTGACAATGAAACTGTTCAAGTGCTCGCATCTGCAGCTGCCGGTTCAGCAACTTCATTCAAAAGCGTTCTCGTCGCACGGCATCCATTTGCCAACTTCGGCATCCGACGGACGGTACTTCCGACCCACTAGTTAAGCGTGACGTACTGAATGAAGTCCGAGAACAGTTCCATCGAATCTCATAATGATAAATCATCGTCCGGCTCGAGGCAGCTAAACAGATCGTTCAACTGATCATCGCGACGCTTCGTTTTGATCGTGGTTGACGGTGGTTTATGCTCCTTTCGTTTCTAAAAAACATAAATAAAACCGATGATGGTTAGTAAAAATGGAAATTTTTAAACAGTATATGCGAAATTTAAAACTATTAAGACATTTCATTGTGTAAGCAACCTTCCCTAGCTCTTCGGCAGTTTTTATGGAACAACTTCTTTACTAAAATTTATATAATAAAACAGTAGAATATATACTGCATTATTGATATAAAAGCATAAATTGCATGTTATTATGATGGTGCATTAAAAATTATTTTTTATAAATAAGATTAAAGGTTTTTTAATAAGATGCCTATCTTGCTAAGTTTCGTAGCAACTAAGTAAGTTTTTTAGAAAATAGAATATTGATCTCAATCCTTAAAGATGTGAATAGGAAGATTAGCAACGATAAATATAGTATTTGATCAATTATATTTTTTAATCTAATAAGTTTATCGCCAAATCCCTATGCAAATCTCTATTTCATTAATTATTATGTTATATTTCGCCACTTTTAAAAGAGCAACCAAACACAGCTCAGAAAAATATTAACATGGTGTGAATATAAAACAAGAAAGACGTGACGTGCATGTCGTGGGCTTATATTTTTTCACGGACGAGCAAGCACAATCTTTGGATGGTAAAAAGCGCCAAGATAATAATATATCGATTTGAAATAAAACAAAAACTTCAGCCAGCTCCGCGCCCAGCGAATTATTCTTCTATTAGACTGCAGGGAAAGGAAAAGGTTACACAATCATTAGCAAGTACCAAGTACACGAAAATTCCTTTCTGTAGTATTTTTTTATGTTAAAAAAAACATAATTACCTTTAAATCATGCAGGGATTAAATTGATCGAACATTCGGAAAATATTTTTTAACCATACGATTGCATTCGATTCACAATTCGACGTGTTTATTTAGGCTAAGGCAGGCCATTTTGGCTATGAAGGGTTGTCAACATAGTTAAAGCTAAGATGAGTGTTTATTTCCTGATAGATTTTCAAGTAATAAAGAGAAAAAAAAACGCAACCAATCATTGGATATATGATTTTAGATAAAAACTGAGCCATTGAAAACAGATCTTTTAACAGAAACTTTATAAAAAATAAGAAAGTATGGAGAAAAAAATCTAGAAAAACCAATTTCCGAGCATTGGTTAGGCTACCAACGTAAGGTTGATGGTAGATGTGGTATAATAATTGCATGGAATCTTATAACAAAAAACTTCCACATTATTTTAAAATTATACTTAAAAAGTATGCTAACATGCACCAGTTCATGCAATTTTAAACACATTAATATAGTTACATTAATACGCATTTTTGCACATAAATTGAAAATATAAAAATGAATTATACAAATCGTTTAAAAAGAAAAGTACTTCATTTCGCAAGGGACCAAATTCGGTCGTGCATTAAACAACAAACTACATATGCTTTTTGTGAAACGCATATGTAATACTGCCGACGGTTCTCTTTAAAAAGGCCTGTGAAGTCATGAAGCCCCATTCGGGCGATAGCAATTCCCCTGCGGTACGTGATTGCTGTACGTGCGTGACCTTTCGAACTGAAAGCTCGCATTGGCGAACGGTTCTTCGCATTCGATACCGATTCTGCAGCTGCCTCAAAGGCATTGGGTTGTGTCGAAGATGCAGTGCGCGAGTGCACTTGACTGTTTGACTTCCTCCCTAGCTACCGAATGACCACCGGAAATCGGAAAGCTAAAGCTGGTGATTGTTTATCGACTAAACAAATTATATGCTATCATAAATATACGCTAAACAATCCCGCAGTGGGTTTTCGTACGAAAATAATGCTACCGCATGCATAAACGTGCTGGTAGATGATACATGGGAATCAGGCAAAGCAATGATAGAGCCCCAAACAGGCGGCATATGCACTCACAATTAGCATGGTGGAGGTCGTTTTGGTAGCCGATTCCATGTCCTGCTCCTCGTTCTTCACCGAACCGGACCCATTATCGGCCGCATTACGTCGCAGCTGCTCCAGCGTCCAGTAGTTCTTGCCAAAACTGTCGATATCCGTGTCGTCGTCTTCGCAGTAGTTTTCGTCCGGATTGATCTCGTCCAAATTGAGGCCCTCCTCCTCTTCCTGCTCCTCCAGGACTGTGCCGCCAGCACATGCCAGTGCAAAAACGCAGCGTAAAAACGAATTAAAAAGCAAAACAAACAGTCGATTAAATAAAAATCGCTCATGGTCACGTTCCATAATTATGCCGCACACCACCGCCGCATTCGAGCTGTGTTGGTTGGGGGATTTTTCGTTTTTTGTTGTGTTTGTTTTCCCGCGTTAGACCAGCGACTTTTTTGTGCCAGCGGTGCAAAATAAAATAAAAAAAAAAAGTTAGCGTTAGCATCTGGCATCCTTACAGTCCCGTATGTTGTCGACGTCCTCCTCTTCCTCCAGGCTGTCCTCGATATCCGTATCGTCCGGTTCGGACTTGATGACACACAAGGGACCACCGGCACCACCCGCATACCGCTTCACGTTCGTCCCAACCGGACAACCGTCCGGTGCATCTTCGTCCAGTATCTCGGTTTTGATCGTACTGAGCGTGCCCGAGTGTCCGGGGGCAGAGGCCGGGACCAGGCTGAGTCGCTTCGGTCGCTGTTCCACCGACACCACCAGCTGCGGCTGCTGCCCGCCGGCCTTCTGACGCTTCGGCGTTTTTGGCGTTGTTGTGTCCTCGGGCAGTGCGATCGGCGCGTTGTGCCGCCGGAAGCGAATGATGATGTTTTTCCCGTCAATGACCTTGTTGTGATTGGCTTTGAACGCCTGGATCGCTTCCTCCACGTTCGTGAAGCGTATGAAGGCGTAGCGGGTGTGCTTGATGCGCTGAGCGTGACCGATATCGATGCGTTTGGCAGCGGGAAACATTTGCTTCACCGTCTGCACCGTAACCACGTTGGGCAGGTTGCCAATGAACAGCGTGTACGGATCGATGTCCTCCGGTTGGACCTGCAAGGTGAGCGAGCAACGAGAAAGGAAAGCAGAGGGTACGGTGAGCACACAAACGACACAAACAAGCACCCGAAATGGAATGAAGATTTTCGGAGACCAAATCGTACACACGCACGAGGCGGACAACTGGTACAAGGATGCCGTAGTAATCCGGGCACAGCGCGTGAAGATAAAAACCAATAACAATGCGTACGATTGTGCCTTGACTTTTCGGTGTTTCCCTAGCACATATACGCAAACACGTACGCGTCTGAATACAAAATTTACATAATCCACCCGAATCGCTATATAATGAGCTGCAAGCAGCCGTGCAGCACGTACCCTCTGGAAAAAAGCGTCCCCATCCCGATCGAACCTAACTGGGGATTCGCTTGCCTTATACAAAAAAAAAAAAGAAAAAAAATGGTAAGGGGATTACTGTTGAAAGGATAAAGCTTGCATGCATCGCAGTCACCATCGGTAGCCAGGCAAAACAAGGCTTGCTCAGATGAGAGCAAAAACAACAGCCCACAAACCCGTGCAAATACAACATGGTCCAGCGGTAGATGCCGTTTCCGGCAAACGGAAGCGAAAATGCCACCGGCAAACGGCAAGATAACGGTAAGAACACTTTTTTGGACGCGCTCCAAATAATTTAACGCTCTGACATCAGAGACAGAATCAGAGACTCAGTGAGTGTATGATAACAACTCGGTGCTGTCGGTGGAACGTTTTTGGCCTCTCGGAATATGACCACCTTCGTCACCGCCGCCAGGACGTCACCCCACTGGTGGCTGGTTCGGTGTGTAGTTAAAAAAGAAAACCTACATAACCGACGTTTAAACTATCCACGTGGGTGATTGGACACATTTCGCGGCTGAAGTGGCGGGTGATCGAAAGAGCGAGCAAAAAAAAAACTCTAATCCTCTTCACGTCCTGCACAGAAGCTACCACGGTCTTAAATGCTCGGAATTTTTGAACACTTGCCATGCAGCTCGGACATGCCGTCGGTAACAGGACATGACAGGCCGCTCTCCCTCTCACCCACTCTCTGTCTCACTCTCTCTCGCTGCTGCCAGCCCTCGATTAAAGGACACTCGCTAACCTTGGCGTGAAGCAGTTGCCAAAACCATGCAAATGCCGGTCCCACTGGGCAAGCGAGCGAGTGAAAGGCCGCACAGGAAAAGGAAGTGAGGATTGCCAACATCGCTACTGGTGACATTGTTACACATTTTTATCCCCCGCCCCGGCCGGACATGTTGAAATGCTAACCGGCCCGAGGGTCACTATTAATTAACGATGCAATAAATCAAAACGATGGCACACAGCAACATTCCCGAAATGGGAATTCCATCGGGATTACATCTGCCATATGCACTTATCGGCCGAACATTCGAGCCCGGATTTGCATCCGGATCCGGCTGTATGCATCCAATTTGCATATCGTTTTCGGAACGTGCGATTTAATTTCCTCCAGGTAATCCTGAATGGCTGAATTCAGCTGCAGCTACACCAAAACCACCACCACCAGCACCACCACCACCGTTCCTCTACTCTACTCTGAACGTAGATTCTTCTGTAAACGAGGTCAATTGAATGCACTGTCAGTGCCGAACTACTGACTACGGTGGTTATTGACTGATCAATAACCGGGCAAAACGGGGCTGTAGCTGGGCTGTGGATATACTGTTGACGAAAATTCACTCGCTACACCAACATCCAAGGATGCTGTGGGAACGTTTAACCTAGAAACGGAGTGACGGAATACGGCAAAATGGGCACCAATCCAAGCCACATTGTTTGTGGAGTTGATTAAAAGTTAAGATTTGTGCGTTATGATCCAGTCGAAATGAAGAAAGGCATCAAACGTGTAACAATTAAGAAGTTACACAATAATGTAACTCTTGTTATTGTCGAGATTGTGTAACCAAATGTTTTCTAGAAATTCATGACGAAACTGTAAGAACATCCAGCGGTAGTGCTCGCCGAAACAGCATAATATGTATGAAGATATTGCCGAAAACATAAATTTGCATAGAATAAAAAACACATTCCTTAGTTCAGCGTCTGCTTGGATCGCTTCGCCCGTACCCGTACATAACTTTGCTCGAAAAAGGTCCGCCAAGTTCTTCTCCACTTCAAGGGCGCGCACCGACGAGGTCTCTCCTCGATTTGCCCCGGTCACCCCGGAAGCTGACAAAACTTTTAATTCCATCCAAAAAACTTTTCACCACACCGCAGGCAACCGGCGTTAACAAAGCTCCGACCGGGCCGGGCGGGTTTCGCAAGTTACATTCTGCACAAGCTGCAATCGATAAAGCAATCTACTTTCCCGGCACTGCCATCCCCGGGCCCGGGAAAATGTACTGCATTGGGATTTGGCTAAAACGGTTTCCATATGTTTAATGCATCGAATCATTTATGCTCATAAAAATTAATAAGGCTCGCTAAATGAATTAGGTCACATTTCGAGCCAACACATGATGCTGCTGCTGTCGGGGTCCATGCTGCAGAACCCACTGGGCATTCGCCGTCGCATGGTTTAGCATTCGTTAGAGCAATAACATTCGGTCGAACATTGGCGCTCTTCCTTTCAGTCCCCGTCGATCGTATAATATTCGATTGACATGCCCGATGACAAGCGAGCCAACAGATTGGTCCCGCTGGACACCGCCGAACGAGCGCGCTGCACATCCCATTCGTCGCTGAGCAACCCAAATCCACCGCATGCTTCGCTCATTTCACGAACGAGATTGAAAGATTGTGCGATACGAACGTTGTGGGGCTTTCATCGGCACCCAACGGAACTACATCGGGCACTTTCTCGACAAACGCAAACACCCGTGCTCTTGCGACTCTTGACGCTCATGGGACGGACGTTAATGCTGTGCCAAATGCGTGCCAGTGCGTTTGGGATTATCCACTGAACCACTGAACGAAAGCGGAAAAGGATCGCAACATCGCATAACCGCTTGTGGGGCTAACTGCAGCGCGTGGAGAAAACTTTGCCACTCGGCAAAAAGTGCAACCGCAGCTGCTCCCAAACACGGCAGCCTGGGTGGCTGCTGGCCAGAATTATATATGATACCGGACTGTTGTTTACCATCCCATCCGTTATGGATGAACGGTGACCGCATACAGTGGCGCATGTACCCGTGAGGGGGGGGGGGGGGGAATCGCCGATCCAATCCCATGCGGCAGTGCCACTGAAGCAAAAGCGTGCTGCTTCGAACGAACGGACGCCACACATGAAGGCCGCCACCAGTCAACGGTTCGGAGACGACGGCTACGGTACCGGTGCCCTAAACTAGTGCCTTGAGAAGCTGTGCCTGAAACTGACTGGCACGATTACGTCGGAGTTTTTTATGTACGTATTTGGTGTTTGTGTGTGTGAGAGAATGTTTTGTGGCGGAGCGAATGCTGCACTCCTATTGTTTATTGCAATCTGCTTGATGGATGCACGCGCTCCCGTAGGGAAAGTTTCAGGGGGAAAAGTTTTGCAACGGCACTGCTTGTGTAAGAACCACAGTGCCACGATGAGTTGGCAGCATAAGTTTGCTTTCAAGAGATTTCTTATGAATTTTAAATTCTTCTCCCATCCTATGAACTGACGTATTATTTGTTTAAGTATGATATTTTATTTAAATAAAGTTATTCTGACATTTTTTTTCTTTTAACGAATCTGTTCTACAAGCAATTCTACGCTCTTGTAGACAAATATTGTTACTAAGCACGGTATGAACTGGTTTACATCAAACGTAATCAACATAGGTACGAATTAATAATAGGTTACCCATTTATTTTTTTATCATATTAATACCTTTCAAATGTTAAACGCATGAGTTATGTTTTCAAATATTATTATCAATTTTCTACAATGTTCCCACTTATAAATTTAACGACAATATGATCGAAAGCCCTTCCTTTCAAAATCAAATAAATCAAATATTGAAGAAACTTAAGTCACGTCGCTTTTTTTACGCAACCAAATCATGATTAAATGTTCATGTCTTAAATGGTATTTTATCCATACATATACAAAACTTATGTAAACTAACGATTTTATGAATTGCAGACTAAAATTCTTCAATACCACTTAACGCGTTAGCTCATAAGGCGATCATCAAAAAGAGACAAAAAATCAAACCAAGTAAGAGTTCCCTTCTCTTTGGAAATAATGATAGAAATCACTCACTCCTCTGGGAAAAAACGATTTAGCTGTAATAATGCTTTACCATGACAGATGAGAATAGACCAAGATGAGATAAAAAGATTACACAAAGAAAGTTTACAAAAAAGTGGTAAAAAATGACACTCGAAAGTATTTACACATGATTTAGTTAATCGTTGTCAAAAAAAATTCTAATTAAAGTTTGTGATGATCAATTAGAAAAAATTTAAAAAAATCTGGAATACCTTTTACTCTCTACTTCTATGTGTATTTTTAAGCGTATTATGTATCCTAATGGAGTATGATTTTTGTGAAATTCGAGAAGAGCGTTCGAATTTATTAAAAATTCCTTTTCTGTATGGTTCTATTGAACTGGATAGCACATATAATGCTTTAAATATATTTTTCTTGATTAAGTGACAGAAATCAATCACTGCTCTGACAAAAATCTATTAGACTGATATAATGCTTTCGCACGACATCTTATCTGTCGTCATCTTATAGACCGAGATGAGTTAAAAAGCTTACACAAAGAAAGCTCCCAAAAGAGTGGTAAAAAATCATCTCGAAAGTATAAACACCTACTTTTGTTAATCGTTGCCGTGGTGATCAACTAGAAAAAGTTCTAGAAACCCACTTCCATGTGTGTTTTTGAAGCATATTAAATAGTCTAACTAAATATGTTTTTTTTTTTGCTAAATTCGGGTGCAGCGTTCGAATTTATGAAAAATTATTTTTCTGTTTGGTTTTATCGAACTGACTAGTACATATAATGCTTTAATTATTTTGTTTGTCATCGCCGCACATCGAAAGTTCGATGTGTGATGGTTTCGAAAACTTATCACGTGCGCGGTAGAGAATTTAAAAGTCATCATCCAACACTAGCTTCGTGCGGCGTGCCAACATTATTACGATATGATACTAAAAAAAAAAACACACACACACACGCCCAGAATCTCCTTCATTGAACGCTTTAAAAAGAAAAAAAAACACTTGTATGTCCCCGCATAATGGCTCTGCTCAGCAGAACAGAAGAAGTGTGCTCGATTATATTTCATCACACTTAATGGAACGTAGTACTTGTGAGTTTATGGCGGCCCTGCACGGAGCATATAATAACGGTGTGATTGTGCCTAAGGGGGAGGGATTGCACGATTTGTTATCGTGATCGTTGGCGTTGGCAAACACGTCGTAAATGTACTACGCCCCAACCTTCACCCACACCCGATGGCAAACATTAAGGATGCGTGATATACAAACAGGAACTCAAAACAGCAAAAAAAAAAAAACTTCATACATACAGGCACACAAACACACCGAAACGCTTTCACCAGCTTGCTGTTCAGCTGGGTGAAAATTTTGGAACCAATTTGAAATTGTGTGCATGTGCAGGTTAGAACGGGAGCGACTCACCACGGGCTTCTGGTCGGCGTTGCGTGTCTTTCGCTCGACCATGATTTTTCCCGCGCCAAATGGGATCCGTGAAATGTGCTTCATGACGCTGTCCACGTCCGCTTCCGGCTTCAGGTGCACCACACAGTACCTGCCAGCAGATGGGTGGAATAGAAAACGCAAATAAAAACATCGCTGATAAAACACGGCATGAAAAGTGGAACGTCACATCATCGTCGTTCCGGCAGGGAGGTTCACAAAAGCGCGCCCGTCCTGAATAACGATTATCCTCGGGCAGTTTAACACGGGCCAAGGATGGGTTGTATTCAAATCTACCTGCCGGTCGTGCGAACGATGCACTAAACCGCACTGACCTTGGCGTTGCCGGACGGTGGAAAATCACATTCTCGATGCTGGCCGAGAAGCCTTGCACGATGTCTTTGCTGAGCTGCGGATCCGGGAAGCGTAACAGCAGGACGTGCGGTTTCCGCACCTGCCCGACGGCTTCCATCTCCACCAGTATCGCTTTCCGTGCATCCTCGAAGCGCCAGTTCTTATTCGGATGCTTGATGGGGGACGTTTGCACCGATTTCTCCGCCTGGTGCAGATCACTGGAGAAGTCAAACGATCTGCGAAAGGGTAACGGACGGTAAGTGACACATTCGTTTACGGTACAGTTTACAAGCTTGCGAACACTGCACTACACTTTACAGATATTTTTTCTACCCACTAAACGTTACAACACTCGCAATCACACACAAACACACACACACACACACACACACGCAAAAAAAAGCCACACAAAAACACCGTGAAAAAAAAAAGCAAAATAATGAACAGGTGTGTATGCTTACATGCGACTCTTCCGACGATGTTTGGCGCCATGCAGTAGATTCAGCATCCGTCGCGGGCAGTCGGACATTCTGCGTGCGCTCAGCCCGGAGCAACGTCTGTCGGCTGCGCCGGTTCGAAACGGAATGCCTCGACCATCGCCAGCGAGACCGTCCTGCTCGAGCGAAAGCGGTTGAATGAAGTCGCGCGACGGTAGCATCTCTTCGGCGAAGTCGGTAAAATCGAAGTCGGACGTTTCGAAGCCGGAATCCACATTAAACCCTTCGCCCGCCGCCTTCCCCAGTGGCCGCGGTGACACTGACTGCTGACAGCGGTACGCTGGTCCACCAACGCCACCGCCGCCGAGCACGATCCGCTGCGTGGTGGTGGATCCGTGCGGGAGCAGCGAATATCGACTGGAAATGCTCGCCCTACACTGCATCACTTCACGCAGGGAATGGGGGAGAAGGGCAAACGGCGTTTTATTGGCACATTTTACAACAGATAAATCACCTTTCTGGCAAGGGCTCGTGCTTCTTGCCCCTTGCACCCTTTGCGCCGTACGTGCTTCGCTTACTCCCGTGTTTGCCCAAAAAGGCTCCTACCTACCGTTCAGGCGCTGTTGTCCTTTCGTCTTCTTGCAGACTCCTGGCTGCACACACATGGGCAGCTGGTTCGAGCGGTTTATCTCCTCAGTGCGCTCGCTCTGCACCACGCTCGTCCCGCTTGCAGTCGGTCTCTGTCGCTCCTCCATGCACCCGAGCCGTGGCCCTTTGTGTTTATCCAACGCAACGTTCGATCCTTTCTCTCACGCGTCCCACTGCTTCCCACCCACCAGGTTGGGGTAGGTTTAAGTTTGTATTTACCACCCACCGGATCGATAAAAACATAAACATCAAATGCGCCTCCACTGGAGTGTACCGCTCATCGGACATCCTGCGCGACGTACGTCATTGACAGTGCTTTCGATGGATTTGTGTAGGGAAATTGTTTAATGAAAATAGAATAATTTTCCCACATTTTTGAGGAATCATAATTTCATCTTCTAACACATGACGTTCAAACACAAGGAAGTCCAGCAAATCCAACGCGTTTCGCATGTTTTGAATGTGCTTTTGAAAGCTTCATCTCTGGTTGTTGTGTATAACAACGTCAGAAAGCTCATTTCGAAAGCGCTTATTCTTAACGAAACCATGCGGTTTATAATTAGCGTTTGTTTGGAGCTTTTTGTACTGATTTTGGGAAGAAATTTCTTAAACTTAAGTTTCATTCGTGCTCTGTTCTAAACATTCTTGCGACCCAACTTATTTCAATTTTCTCCCCCGGTCGCCTTGCAAATAAAAAACTTTTAAAATATTATAAGCAAACGTTATATAAAAAATAAAAACTTGTAAGGTATAGTGGTCCAACTTTCTTTTCTTGTCACTGATGCAACGGTTTTCAACGGTCGAGTCCGCTTCAATACCAAGCTTACTAGATTTATTAATATTAGCATAGCCTGTTGTGTTACTAATTTTCTACACCAGCTGCCTCTAATTTACCAATAAAAGCTGTAGAAAGTTGTGCGATCGGAAGCTGGATCGGTTTGTAGAAATCTTGGTAAAAAATGTAATCCAACCGGTTAGCTAACCCTCGATTAAATAATATATAAATAGTAAATAGTTTACGCGTCAAAAAAATTTTAATAGAAAGCCAATGTTTTGGAAGGTGTTCCAGAACCCCAGCATATAAGGACCGGTCGTAGATAATTTTCGAGTTGTTGTGTTGGAAAAGCTACAGAGCTTAAAAATAACTCTAAAAAAAACTCAAAAAAAAAAATTAAAAATAACTCTAATAAAACGAAGGTTTTATCTTTCACTCAACGATTGTTAAAATTCCATTAAAATACCATAAATTTTAATGGAATTTTAACAATCGTTGTGTATTACAGCAGAGAAATTAGCGAGCGATTAACAGTTGCCTTTTGAATAGCAGTTGCATTCGTCAGACATTGCCTTTATTAGTGATTTCGAATAAGAGAATAATGTTGCAAAGACTATACACATAATGTTTGAGCAGCTTTTCATCTATTCAACTACGTAAATTGAACAACATTTCTGAAGTTTATGTTACTCATTCTCCGGGGTTTCCGGCATCATCATGGCATTCAGTTCCGCCGGTGTTCGAAAATAATCTTCCAACAGCAGCACATTTCTGTCGTTAATTTTAAACCGCGAATCCTGCCATGGTAAAATGCCTCCTGGGGGAACTGGTACTACATCTCCCTGTTTGAATGTTAGCTGTTTCGTAAGTAGCGGAATCTGCCCCTCGAATACGGCAAGATATCTGAATTTTAACGATGGGTATGTTATTCACGCTCAAAATTATCATGTTTAATAGTAACATTACTTACTTCTTGTCATTTTTGTAAATTCGCAACGGGTAGCGATTGACCATGACCCGAATCACGACGTTGGCGAGGAAAAAGAATCCCAAAAAGTATAACAAATCCGTTTCATTGGCTGTTAGCGTTGCATATTCGATTTCAAACGGAACGACGATGTGATGAAAATCCTTTAAGTAGCTAAATCCAGCGATGGCACCCATGGCCACAAAGCTGAGGGATGTTACAAAATTGCATGCTGGAAATAGAAAATATTTAAATAACAGCATGAACCTTTCAATAAATAAAAAATATACATATAAAGTACAAAAATCGTGTTGCTTTTGAGTATCTGGAAAGAATAATACGAATTAAACTGCTCTTGATCAGCTAATTTCGTCTATTTAATTCGATTATCAGAGCAATTAAAGTGTTAATGGAGACGCCTAGTACTTCACCTGTTAACCAGCCTTTTATTACTGACTGTTGCGTACGCAACGCTAGGTTTGAATTTAAAACCGTTGTAACATAACGTTCGAAGGCGAGAATTAGGAGACGAAAACAACCAAAAAACGGATAACGAACCAACATGTAAGTTTAATAAAATCTCGAACCGATCCGAAGAGCTAGACAACCTGGTGTAAATAATAAACATTGAATAGATTAAACCATTAGCGGGAAAGGAATGGAAAGTGCGCGTGCACTTCATGAATTCCAACGCAGATCGCGGGAAATGAATCAAGTAAGCGTACTGGTGCAGTCGGTAATGAACACAAGTGGTGGTTTATTTAAAGAGGACCAACGCATAGGACGAAAACACATATTATACCACGCACGGCTTTTCCTAACACATGTAAATTCGTGTCGCGACTTCAACCCATACTATCAAACATTGGTAGTATATAGGCAGCTCGATTTTTGTAATAAAATTAGATTCAATCAGAACTTTGAGGAACGTCTCGTCTTTTTGACCTCTCTCTTAACATTCGGTTAAGTCTCACTCCGGGTCTTCTGCCCTCATCCGAAACGTTGTTATATTCACTATTCCACTTTTGCGGCATAGGTTCCGACGAAGTGCGTACACTAATTCGGCTAGCGATAGAACAAGAGATTTGGAAGACCATTCCTCCGTGTGGTCTGGCCTAAGTTCGTCGTTAACACTGACTGAACTTATATTGGACGTTTACATTAACAATTACGAACGTAAACATAAACACATTCTAATTGTTCAATTGAAATTTGTAGATGGGTTAGGCTAGGTTGACAACGACGAATGTACTCAATAGAATGTTGCACAATAGAATGTAAGTGAAACACACAATCATTAGAGCAATCAAAGCAAATATTTAGATAAAATAATTTCATCATTTACACGAGTCACATTGCAATTATTTGTTATCTTTCACACATCCAATCAGAGAATACCAAAATTTTATCCATGATTTATACAATTTTAAAAATTTTATATTTATTTTTAATTATTTATAACATGTAAATTTTTTTACATTACTTTTGTAAAAAAAAAAACAGATAGTTATAACCACAGTTTGATAGTTGTCCATCACTGTACAGTACACAGTATTGAACACCTGCGTCAGCTACAACTTGACAGTTACCTATCATTGACAGGACTGAAATTTCTTTTATTTGTAAACAATCATAATAAAAGTAAATTACAAATATACATTCTCACACGTAACATAACTTAGTTTCACATAAAGACAATGAATATTCTACCAAAGAAGAGGTGAATTATAATTAAAATGCATATTCACCATACTATACGCAGTTCAATTTGTTAACACGCCTTCATATGCGCATTTCAGATGGCACGTTCGGACGAAGGATAACATTGCCCGAGTTCGGCGCGATGAAGCTAAAGCAGCGGAGGAAGAAAAAGAACGACTGCGACGAGTTGCTTTGGCCGATCAGGAAGCACGCATCAATTTGCTTCGACATAAAGCTCGCGGTGGCCAAAATGATGCCCCTGAGACCGAAATCGACAATCGAGTGGTTCGGAAAGAGCACGTAAACTTCTTTGCCGACCTTGAGGAAGGGAAGCATGACGGTGTAAAGCGAAGTAATAAGGAACATGAACAGGAAAAGAAAGAGGAGCAGGAAAAGTACGAGAAACAGATAGGCTATCTAACGTATTTAGGACAAGATACAAATGAAGCTCTAGGCAAACGGGACTGGTACGACACTGCACCGAAACGGACCGAAAATTTCGACGAACATGGGAAACCGGTGGAGGTAGGGTTGAAATCGAAAAACTATCATGATCCTTTGAACGTTATACGCAGGTATGTTCCGAGCACAAAAACCGTGTTTTCCTCGGCAACTGTTACGTCAAAACCAACGGAAACTAGCCAGTCCTTCGTTTCAGGAAGATCTATCTACGAGCAACAGAAAGCTTCATATGATCCTTTAATTAGACAAAAAGAATCCAGAAAAAGGAATTTAAGTGAAAGTTCCGAGGAAACTCGACAATCGAAAAAGAAAAAAAAGAAACACAAAAAACATAGTGAAAAAAAGAAAAAGAAGGAAAAACGAAAACAGAAAAAACGAAAGCGCAGCTCTAGTTCTGCTGAAGAGGACAGTATAGATGAGGAAGAAGTTAAAGCCAGAAAAGCGCGACTAGAACAAATGCGAAAAGAGCGCATTGCTAGAGAAAAGGAAGAGAAAGAACGATCAGAAAAAATGTTAGCCAAGCTTCGGGGTGAACCGGAGCCTGCCCCAACCCCTAAGGAAGTGCCCCAAAATGCTATGCCACGACAAAAGTATAATTCACAATTTAATCCTGCACTCGCGAAGCAAAACTACGAATAAACATCTATCACTCGGATTGGGTGCTACTGTTATTGCGGTTTTATTTTGAGTGCACTAAATATTAATTATATTTCCCGAACCACTTGTGATCAACCGGCGAGAGCCATCGGTGACAACCGCCGAGGTTGTTCTGAATGATGTATTTGAAGTTCCATGGATTTTGATTCTCTTGTTCCAATCGCCGTTCTTCTGCTTTCATGTTTTCCAACATCTCTTGAGAAACTACCATAGCCTTGAAGGGTAGTTTCGGACAAACTATATCCAGTATTTGCTTAGCTTCGACAAACTCCAGCTCTCCCGCCAGCTCTACTATCACACGGCCACTCTTCACTGGAGTCACGTAGTGATCGATGGCACCCTTACCACCACCCATGCGCTGTCCCTGGCCTTGCTTCGTCACCGGTTGCCACGGAGCCTCGACGCGCCAGATCGCAAACATGCGACTTGTGTCCATTTTACGACCGATCGTGAGACGCAACATCTCGTAATGACCCCACCTCAACCGTCCACCACAGGTTGCCACTATTCCGTACTGCTTGTGCACAAGAGAATTGTGTACCAATTCGGGGCCACGCATCCATTTTAGTTTCTTTTGCATCTTTGGCGCACGCAGGTTGCTTGGCAATTGCGGAACCTTTTCCATAAAGCGAAGCTTTGGCTTTTCTGGTATCTGTATGTCTACAATAAAAGGGGGTGTAAAATAATCAGATAGCTCATTTATTGTTTAATGCTGCACGAACTCAACGATATACTCACTGTTGTACTTTATAGGTGGAGCAAAAAACTTCATACCGGCGATTTGTTGACCAAACCGACCACGCATCAAGCCTACGAAAAGTAGCAGAAAGTTAATATCCGTATCACTAAATTACTTCGTAACCAATATTCACCTGTCAGCATTGGCCGCAGCTTTTCGCAGTGGCCCAACATTACGGAGAATTGTTTATTAAATTCCTATTTTCGTTCAATTAAAAGCAACACCAAAATTGCGTAAACACTTCGCGCACTCCGTCGTGTTTTGGAACAAATGTCATCACTAGTTTGAGTACCAACCACCAGATGGCTTTCGCACGTGCCCTTCTGCCATAAGAAACAGTGTAGCCAGGTAGATATACCGCAAATCTGTTTTGAATTGTTCCACGAATAATCACAACAAAGATTCGCAATATTATTGCGGCTTTAAAATTATAAATGACACTTATTTAAAATCTAATTTATATTTGAAAACGTATGATATGTTATGTCCCAATATTGTTTAACAATTCCAAAAACTGTGTTAATGAAACTTTATCACGCTGAATATCTATGACTTGATACATCCTTGATTGCACGAAGATTGCGTAAAAAACTTACTCGTGAGATAGTATTCCATTGGAGCACGGTAAATAATATTAAATCCAGGAGGAATATTATCCTTTTTCATAAAATATTCTTCCCGCTTTATCACAGCTTTGCGGCACAATACAGATGAAGAAGAAAATGCCCGTCGACTGCAAAGAAAAGTGGAAACTTTAGGATGAAAACCGTGATTTCTTAGCGCAAATATTGCTGCATACATTATACTTGATGCTATCGAACATGGCTGTTTGCTTGCACCAATAACTGGTAACAAATTATGCCGTAAATTTAACAACAAACACTGCACAGTCATTTTGCCGAAGAATCGTGGAATAATTTCAGTCAATTTATTTTTATTTATGTTTTGCAAATGTCATGCTGACAGCAATCTTCCCATTCCGACATGATTGTGTGTCAAAAACATTATAAACAAATCAATTACATACGTGTAGCAATACGGTCGTACCGGAAAATTAAACAAATCCTTTTATTACAAAATGAGACAACTAGTTGTTTCGTACTTCCTGTTACCACTTCTGGTTATGGTACGAATATTCAAAAGTTATCCAAACACTCCCATCCTGACCGTCTCGTCTTTTTAGATAAATGCAGAATTTTCTGCCGAAGATTGCCGGGAACTAGGCCTCATCAAATCACAACTATTTTGCTCATCATGCAACAGCTTGAACGATTATGGATTGATTGAGTTGAAGTAAGTCACTATAGCCTAGTTGTTTAGTTAATAATTAATCGGTCCCCCCCCCCCCCCCCCCCATGTCATGTTCTAGAGAGCACTGTCTTGAATGCTGCCAAAAGGACACCGCTACTGATACGAAGCTGAAAGTGTATCCAATGGCGGTGCTGGAGGTGTGCACCTGTAAGTTTGGGGCTTATCCACAAATTCAGGCATTTATTAAGAGTGATCGGCCGGCTAAGTTCCCCAACCTCACCATCAAGTACGTGCGTGGGCTGGATCCTATCGTGAAGCTAATGGATGAACAGGGCAATGTGAAGGAAACGCTTTCCATTACGAAATGGAACACCGATACAGTGCAAGAATTTTTCGAAACGCGATTGGCGAAAGTGGAAGATGATGACTATCTTAAAACCAATCGTGTGTGATGATCAAACATTCTCAATAAATTGATTACCTATAACTATATTATGCCGAAATTTATGTGTTAAATAATCGTGTATTTGTGTACTGTGCCTAATATAAACCATACCTGACGGCTCAGCAAATCTAAGGCAGGCGCGTACGTTACTATTATAACTCAATAATCATTTTTTGTAAATACTAACTTCTCGAATTTTCGCATCTTTTTTTCTATTAAGGCCTCGTTCTTAATATTGCAGACGATTCACTATTTGTGCATGCCTTACGTTTTCAGTAATTTAAAACTAGAACGCGGATACATATATTTCTCGCTATTCGTAATCCTTTGATTACTGACATAAGAGCAACGAGTAACTATATCTTAATTTGAAATTAGAAACAATCATTTTCAAATTAGACAATCAGAAAATGTGGAAAATATATTTCATGATAATTTATTTTCAATTATCTTAATTTAGATCATACAAGATGCTGTTTGGATGAAGTACACAAAGAAATTTCCGAAAAAATCTTCACATCCTGAACAGTTTCTAAACATTAAACTTTAGTTACATACCATTTCGATACATCATCTCGACTGCCTGTTAAAACAAATGTACCAGCACGTTCCTCAAAAAATAGAAGCAACTTTTGTTCACTTTTTTCCAATTTCAAATAGGTGTATATAACACGATATTG